>VXBW01007380.1:86940-141409 GCA_013400375.1 Thinocorus orbignyianus | reverse complement strand
CCACACTGTTCTTGATACAGGCCAGGATGCTGTTGGCCTTCTTGGCTACCTGGGCACACTGCTGGCTCATGTCCAGCCGACAGTCGACCAACACCCCTAAGTCCTTTTCTGCCAGGCAGCTCTCCAGCCATTCTTTCCCAAGCCTGTAGCACTGCCTGGGGTTGTTATGACCCAAGTGCAGGACCCGG
This sequence comes from Thinocorus orbignyianus, assembly GCA_013400375.1. Lineage (NCBI taxonomy): Eukaryota > Metazoa > Chordata > Aves > Ciconiiformes > Thinocoridae > Thinocorus > Thinocorus orbignyianus. The sequence goes on along the minus strand of VXBW01007380.1, from coordinate 141,221 downwards.
CACTTGTCCTTATTGAACCTCATTCCGTTGGTCTCAGCCCATTCATCCAGTCTGTCCAGATCCCTCTGCAAAGCCTCTCTACCCTCCAGGAGATCAACACTCCCACCCAACTTGGTGTCGTCTGCAAATTTGCTGAGGGTACATTCAATCCCCTTGTCCAGATTATTAATAAAGATGTTAAAGAGAACCGGACCCAGTACCGAGCCCTGTGGGACACCACTCATGACTGGTCGCCAACTGGACTTCACACCATTCACCACCACCCTCTGGGCCCGGCCCTCCAGCCAGCTTTTAACCCAGTGCAGAGTATTCCCATCTAAGCCATGGGCAGCCAGTTTCTCCATAAAGATACTGTGGGAAAGGGACAGAAATTCACAGTATGTGAACAGAAGAGCCAAGCAGGAAAGAAAAGGAAAATAGGAAGAATTTTTCAGAGATATGCAGCAAATATTAGGGAAATGACTAAAGAGGAAGAAATATAAAAATGCAAGAAATAAATGAGCAAAGAGAAGGAAATACAGTAGATGAAAGAGTAGACAGCATTGCATTTTTCAAAGTGGCATCTCCAGGCTTTTTTTCTGGAAATTGATAATCCTTGTTTAATGGGAGGAGTGATGGGAAACAAATCAAGTTATCTTAAACCAACCTTCAAAATGGAGGAAGAAAATAAATAAAGTCTTTATTGCAGCTATTATGTATAGTTCATTCCATTTTAATTATACGGCTCTTGCTCTCTGTCTCAGTCTTGTACTGCAGTGCTACACATGAACACGTCCTACTTGACATCTGAAACTCTGACAAAGGTTCTTTCTCTTTCAAAGGACCAAGAAACGCTCATTTAAAAATGGTGTTTCTTTATGATTCTCCAACATTAGCCTTTTCTTTTCCTTTTTTTTTTTTTTCTGGTTCACTCTTAAACACAATTATCAAAAGGAGATTTATTATAAATACATCTTTTTGATAAATATATCCTTGTGCTGGAAAAACCTATCAGTTACAGATACAAAACTTCAAGGTTTAACTATGCTATATTCTCTAACAAGCAACAAAATAAAAGGCAATCTATTTGCAGACACTTAATTTATCTGGAGATAGAGTTGTGAAGTGTCCTATTTTGATCCTGTAAAGTTTCAAGAATATATTAAATAATAATTTTATCCTTGTCTTTTACTATACACTAGTATTTTGAGTATAAAATATGCAAGACAGGTAGACTGTTCACAGAAAGGCATGTCATTGACAGAAGAGTGAAACAGATTGCTATTTCGCACAGCACCAGTAAACCCCTACTTAATTTAAAGAGCTAATTAAACATTTTCTTCTTACAGTAAGCCTTAAATATTCTCTAGCACTAGAAGTCTGCAATTGGAAGAGTGATACAGAAACACATCCTTATGTAAAAAGCGGCTCATCTGTTACTGATCAGAACTCCATCCCAACCCTTTTCTACATTAGCTGACTAGCACAGAAAAACAGAGTATTTCCCAAAGAAAAGGGGTCTCCATGAAAACTGACATTCAAATAAATTCTTTTTGCGCCATCTGTGGTCAGTGGACATTGCAGAAATGTATTCAAGAAAGAATAAGGCAAACAATAAGAACAAAAACCTATAAATTCAAGTCAGTGTTAGTTAAGTAGCAATTTGAGAAGACTGTGTATTACAGACTTTCCCAAGTTTAAATTCACATGAAGCACCAGCAAACGGTGACAGCATCAGATTCCAGTTTAAATTTGTGCAATAACATGCCAACCTCAGATCAGCAAGAAGGGCAAATATCCACATTCTAGAGAAAAAGAAAGGCCAGGTCGCGTAATCAATTTCATAAGAGACATTAGTAGAAAGAGAAGGTTGGAGAATAAATGAACTTCCAGCTCTAAAGATGTTCTCTAAAGACAAGATTGAATCACGCTGACATGATACTTGAGGAGGCACATGTTAGCACTGCCAGTTTTAAATGCCTTCAACCAACCAAGCACGATGAGCACTGGTTAGCATTTCTAAATACACATTACAACAGGAACTATCAACTCATTGTGCTTTGACAAATTTTCATTTCTCTTTGGTAAGAACCACTAGACAATCAGATAAATTGACTTCAGTGGCACATTCTCAAGTCCAAAATTAAACATAAACTTAATTGCTTCGCTGGATCAGAACCAGGCGGCTCAGCAGCTTCTAGCACTGGTTCTACGATAAGGTCAGAAGGCTACAGAAGTTTCACAATTTTTATTTCCTTCCTTTTAAACATAAGTTTTTTAGAATGGTCTGTGCACTTAACGTAAGCCAGAGTTTTAAGTAAACAATATTACACATTCTTGAATCATAAAAGCAATCCTATTGGTAGCCAGAGCCTATGAAATTGGTTAAGTACAGATATTTAAATCTTTGGAAGTATAGACTTAACAGTACTCTCTGTCCCAGGAGTCAGCAAGGACACTAATGTTATCAAAATACTTAGTGTTCTTTTTAAGATCCTAATTCATCATACTTATTGAATGCAGTATGCTTTTTAGCCATTTCGGGTTCAGACTTAAACACATCTAGTCTTATTTTATTCAGGACAAAAATGCATACACTACATTTCAGGAGCAAAAGATGACAACACAGCACTGCAGGACAGGCATTCTATAACAAATTGCACTCTCCCCTAATTTTGACAAAAATAGTTAGCAGTTGCTGGGAGATTCTGCTGGTGGCTAAATGGAAGAACAGAGAAAGATAGTAATCTTCTCTTCATGACCACACTGATTAATGATTAGAGACATGATGCCTGTGTTAACAGACAGGACAGGACAGTAGCAAAGATAGGCTGTCAGCAACCAGGGCACTGACATAAGTCTATGCAGTTATCCACTGGGCTGCATCATTTCTTGGGTTCAGCTGACTCCAGAGCTCCCAAGTAACATTTTTGCAAATTAAATTGTTCCTCTTTAGAAACCTCACTAAGAACTCTCTATTAGGCAGTCATAAACTGCAGAAACCTATCCCTAGCCCACTCCCTTTTAACACACTGTACAGAGAATATCAATCAAACCTCCCCAAAAGGTCCATGCCTCAATACAAGCATAAAAAGAAAATAGGCAGAGAAGCACAAGCAGTCAGCAGTGCCGTAAGTACTGCAGATTTTGCCCTTTTCAGTTAAAAGGCATGGAAATTCAAGCAGGGACTCTAATCAAGAGACAACGCAGATGTGCTCTCTTTCTACTTGTCAATTTTATAATTTCCTTATCCCTTTGTAGCTGAAAGCCAAGCAGAAAGAGGATCCAACCTGAAAAATAACCATCACCTTTCCAATTCCCTTCTTGCTGTTTTCACCTCCCTCTTTCCCTCCAATATGCAAAGTGACTATAAGGACTCCTTAACAACAACAAAAAAATCAATGCGTAACTACAAACTGCAGACTGAACCAAGCTACTGACTCTTACTTGTTTCCGGGTTAATATGCACCTTGTTCCATGGAAATTTTGTCTTGTAATACCCAGGCTACTGCACGTTGCTCTGCACCTTTGAGCGTGCTGTCAACCATGGTAAGGAGTGTCAGCACCATCTTGTGGCTTTGACTTTTGTATGCAGCCCCCAGCTAGGCAGTTCATAAAACCTTCAAATTAAGATTTGAAACTGAAACTCGTTAACTCTAAGTGCTAGCACCAGCAATTGCATCTCCAGGCTTACTTAGTAGTTTCTTCAGACTCTGAAGGCTGTTGGTCAGGAAAAGTCAATGGATTAGACACCTGTTTTCAGAAATGGTTATTTCCCAATGTTTATAAACAGTAAAGTATTAAATAATTGAAAACTGAATCCTACTCTCTTGATTTTTTTTTTTTAATAGCTTTTGTTTTGTTAGTCTAAGCACACCAAACATTTTTACTGTCTTCTTATGACTTCTCCCCTCCCATATTGTTCTGGTAGTTCTTCTCTGCTTAAGCTCCAGTACATTTCTATCCTTTTTGAAAAAACAAAGCAGCCAGTTTGGGTAAACAACTTTAATCTCTTCCCCTGTGGCAGGTATTTCACCTGAGACACTGCAGGCTTCCATTTGCTTTTTTACAGCTGTAGCAAGCACACTTCTGATTTATTGTCTTTCACCATTTCCAGTTGAGGACTTCCAGTTCAAAGGAGAAAAAAAAAAATAATTAAAACCCTGTTATGCACAGTCTTGAAACATGTGCTATTTCATTTCATCACTTTTCCCTTACTCTGTTCCCAAAAGCCATCCATTTCTTCCTACCTGACATTTAGATTCTCCTCTGTAGCCACAATATCTCCCATCTTAGACTCATCAGCACATCTCATGAACCCACTCCTCCTTTCCAGGCAGAAGTCATCCTTAAAGATACTAACCTTGTTTCCAAACCGGTACTGGGAAAACTCCACTATTAATCTTACTCTCGTGTTGTACTCCCCCTTCCAAGACTGTTGTTATGTCCCCTTCAATCATCTCCTTATTCACATTATAATTCTCCTAAGCCTCGTTTTTCTCCAGCTGAACAGATAAATTCCTAGGCAAGTCAATGCTATTCCTTTTACAAAATTCAACTAATGTTAGATATATGGCACTCACTTCCTTTGCATTTAGCTTATCAAATAAATTTAACTGGAGTCCTAGACCATACTAAAAAGCAGTCAGTGTCACAAATTCTGTTATTGTGTGATTTAAAATAGGGCTTAAAAGCTGCATGAGACAAGACACCTCTGCCAAAAAAACACACGGGAGCTGCAGCATCAAAGAATCCATTTAAGTATGCACTTACCTACACATCAAGAAAAACATAACAAATTAATTTGATTTTTATCTATGTCAAATATAGCATTCACAGCAGCGGCAATATCTTACAGTGTAGAAACAAAGAGAAAATGTTTGATGCTATGATTGCACCAGCAAAATAAAATGGAGAAGTTGCAGAAATTTACGTAAACAAAACAGGGGACTCAAGCTGCAGCCAGATTTCCAACAGATTTGAGCAATGAACCTGGAACACTTAGATTTTCTTATGTTTGCAAAAAGTTGTGTACCACAATCATAAGAATACCTTTTTTCCCAGAAGTGCTTGTTTCTGACCAACTACAAGAAAGATCCAGGTGCACCCCTGAAGAGGGTCCAGCTGACTCAAGTCCTCTGCATTTCCCTTGTCTCTGCTGGGAGTACAAGGTCTCCTGAAATAGCTCTATTCGATACATTCATGCACCAGGGATTAGGCACAGACCCAGAAAAGACACATAGGTGACTACTTCACATTTCAGTTGCCTCGCTGGGATTTAGGAACCTAGATACATTTTAAGGAAGACTCCATCCAAGTAAGGGTGGAGTAAGGTCCTGTCACAGCAAAGAAGGGCAAATAAAGTTATTCAGGTAATTACAGCCCAGTCAGCCTAACACCAATATTTGAAAAGAGATGGTGACAAATCAGTAAGCAAGCAATACATCAAGCGGTCTGCAAGCACCTTGAAGAAAACAAGATGACAGCAAAGAGCCAACGGATTTGTCAGGAACAATTCATGGCAAAATCAATATGATTAAGCAGCTGATCCAGCACACAAGGGGACAGGTCCCTATAATGAACAAACAACAGAAATACAGTCTAGATGAAGGTGCTCTAATTGCAAGTCAGAGGAGGTTGAAAGAAAAGATTTAGATTATTATTGGTAAAGGTGAGAATTCATTTCAAGACAACACAGAGGTCTTTTTATAGTCAATATTTTCATGAATTATGGTATTTCGCGTTTCTTTAAGATTTGCAGATGACAAACTTGACAGGTAGTGTTCAGTTCCAGATTAATTTCTACCCAGTCCAAAATTATTCCTCTCAAACCAGCTGATGTTGTCTAGCAAAGTTTTCTGGTTACTCTGGAATATATTGCTAAATGTAAAGAAGCATTGGGTAATGATTATAAGAAGAGACAAAGATAATCAACAGGAAATCCTCAGGAATCAGTTCAAAACCTGGTATGTAGCTATGAAATACTTATCAAAACTATCTTCCTCTCTGGTACTTCCTCACAAGATTTCCAGGTTAGGAAGTCACTACAGAATAATTCCTCACATTTTGTCCCACTCTCGACAGAAGTATGGCTTTTACTATTCAGTGCAATCCTCTCAAAAAACATTATATCAAATAACAAGTAAAATTAAAAGTTCAAGAAATCTCTTCCAGAGCACATGAAATTGACTAATTCTGATCTCAATTGTACTTTTATATCCAAGGACAAAATTTGACACTACTCTGTAAACTACCTAGCATGGCAGAATGCTGCAAATCAAACAAAGCGCTAAATTAAGACTAATGTTTCAAGTAGGATATAAAGCATCCACTAAGACCTGCTCCCCAGATACTATCAGCTGCAGTTCTACCTCCTTCATACTGTATATTTTAATATACAGTGTTTTATTGTGTGGATACCTTATTTTCCACATCACTATCTTGTTGCTTTGAGTATTGAAATTCAGCTCAGACATCCCCAAGCGTAGCCTGTTTCAAGGCCCTGAATGAGTCCTGCTCAGGACGAAGCAGGCAGAATTTTCCCACCATCAGTAGTTAAAAAAAAAGAAATATTTTGATACTGCAATGCATGCACTGTTTGCATTATATAGTGGTGGTTTACCATGGTTTGTTTTTTAAAAAATTGGCATTAAAATATTATGGAGATTTTGATGGAAATTCACAAGAGAGAAGCAGCACAGCAAGCCTGTGGAATAGTACTCTTTTGTATATCAAGTTCCTGTAAATGAGCTGATTAAGTAGTCTTAGACATAAAAGAGCCTGGATATAATTTTAAGATATAGCCTACCTCATTAATCAATCTCTGAGTTACGCTCTGTCTTTTCAAAAATTCCCTGTTTCAGCTGATGCAGTACTCTTGCCTGAGCTCCCACAGATGTGCTGTGTGCTGCTGAACAGCTGTTATCTTTGCTGCAAACAAGCTTTTCAATCATGGCAAGTCAGTCCCTGAAAACTGATAAAGTTTAAAAAACTTGAGGAATATTTGCATTAGAAGCGTCTTATTAAAACCCAGTGATATGGATTGTCATCCGTGTTGCAGACAACTTTCAGCCATACAGAGAAGCTGCTGACACAACATCCTTCTACCCTCACGCAACAAGGCAAAGCACTTCTAGCAAGTATGTATGAAAGACTTCCCGCTGCTTAGCAGTACCCTCTTCTCTGCTGCAGGAGATATTTAAATTTAAAATGGATTATTCATTGAATACAGAAATTAGGACATGGAGATTTTATCTTCTTGTGCTTTGAGTCATTTTGCACCAGGACCTCCCAGCTGTGCTGGAAACGGACACATTTCTGTCCTGACCTGTCACCATGCTGCTATGCTGCTCTTCAGTGCCATATTTTCATAAAACCTCACTGTAACCTCTTCAAAACCCCTGTGGCTTCTTAAATCAATACCAAAATTAGGGCATTTGTACTTGACTTCATAATATATCATACTGGCACCTTTGGTTATATGCATCCATACTTTAGAACAGGGAAATTCTTCTGCAGTGCCAGCGGCTCCTTATCAAGTTTTATTATACTACTACTATTTTATTTTAACTAACATTTCTACACTTCTGCACAACATCACCTCTAGGTGGCAGGTGCCTGTGCACCTTACAGTGAGGCTCACTTGCCACCCACTGTCCCAAACCAGCAACTTCACAATTAAAACCAGAGCTGTCACTCCTCATATGGGAGAAATATTAAGTATCTCAAAGCAGACACCATATTTCTATGACGGAAATAGGCGGCAAAATAAACTATGATACAAATTAAGCTTCCAGAATTTATCACAAAGTTCATACAAAAAACACCGGATTGCGAGCTGGAGGTGCAGGTTTACACTGCTCTTAACTGGAAGCAGAAAAAAAAAAAAGATAAACAGAAGTCACAACATTAAACATTGCATGAATTGTTTAGCATTTACCCAAACACTCCTGCTTTGCAAGTGTCACCATCAGAGCAGGTGTTAGGAGCAGTACTTGAAGTGCTGGAGCCGGGGGTTTTCAGGTGCTGTGAGCATTCAGCCAGCTCTAGAGGATGAGCTACTGGATTGGGAAGGGAATACTCAGTTTTGTTTTGATTTCAGTACCACCACAGAGTTTCAGGCCCATTATTTTTTGGCAGCCTGCAGTAATGCCTACATAAGTTACATAAAATTACATTAATGTAGTACAAGACTTGCAATGAAAAAAGCAGTAATATAAACAACAGTAAAACACATATTTGATTATAAGTTTTACTAATGATTACATCCAGCCACTGCTGTCAGTAGGTATTACAGACATTTTAAGAACTAGGTCAGCACTAGGTATTTAAACAAGTCTTTTCCAGCATTACCCCTTTCAATACGGGATCCGCTAAGAACCCACTCTCCATATGTATCTTTTTGCTATCTGGCATCTGGGTAGAAACTTGCTGATTCCCCCCATTTGGAAAGACAAAAAAGGCATCATGAATTAAAATCGTTTTACAATGGGTTCAGTTAGGCAGCACGAAGATCAGGGCCTTATTTACTGAGCTCGTGACCCACATCCTATTATCATCATCATGATGAAAAACTCAAGTGCAAGTGGGAGAAGTCTATGGGTCAAGTGATTTGTCCTAACACTACAATCCTTTATTGGCCTTCATCTTTCCTACAGACCCTAAGTGACCTCCAAATCCCAGTCTAGAAGCACCTCATCACCAGACAGCATGCTGATGTCTCTGATAGCTTCTGATAGACATACACCTTATAAGAGGGTGGGAGCACAAATGCATTCACGTGGGTATAATCGGTTGCTCCTTGTACATCCTATTTTATGATTAGCCAGCTGCTCCTAGCATTGTGGATACATGATGGATGTATCAGGGTACCCTCCATCATGCAGTTTTATGACAGGCACAGAAGAGAAGGTTCTGTCCTCAAATGCCTCCATATGCTACCATCCACCCTCATCAAACAGTCGGTCTACCAGTTTTAAAGCAGACATGCTAATTATATCATTGTGGCTGAGAACATGATGGCCTTTGTTTCTGATACTCCTTAAACCATGAGGAAAATTGTTTGAACATGGATTACTTCGGCATAAGCATAAATTCCTTTGTGGTCTGATCCTTCCTTAGAAGCAGTCAAAGCAGTCTGGCAGCAGAAACTGCTTCTTAGCCTGAGCACTAAAAACACTGATTAAACTAAGCTCTGACATGTAAAAAAAGAAATAATCACTTACCTGTAGAGTCTTGACTCAAAGTTTCTTGACTACTACTGCTGTAAGAAGGCACTGGAGTGATAGAAAGTGAAGCTGGGCAGGATAATGGATATGATAAGTCATTTTGCGTAGCAAAACACTGAAATGCAGGAGCATAGCCATCTTCAGAGAAGGTGACAGGGAGGTGAAGGTTCCCATACACATATGGATTTTTCCAATGAAGCACTCCTATCGCAAGAGGGCCAACGGCATCAGAACCTGACAACAAACATCAGGAGTTAAAACCCATGCTCTTTTACTGTAGCAGGCTATGATTTTCAGGAATGAGCTATATAAGGTAATATCAATTCCAGTTTTGATCATTAAGTTAGCCTGCCACTTGAAAAGGAATGCCCACTCTGGCCCACTATTAGTAATGCTGCTAAACGCTGGTGTAACTCTGAAAGTATACTTTCAGTAAATGTTCTCCTTGCACTCCTGGCAGCATGAAACATTACAATTCCAACGTGAATCTACAGTTTGTTGTGGCCTTGCTTATACTTGAAGGTCTGCAGGGCCTCACTCTCAGCATTACAGTCTGGAGGTTTCTCAGCAAGACTGGAAAGTCAACGTTGGTGATTTTCTTTTAAATGAACATCTTGCTGCTACCAGCCCAATCTCTGCAAGATTCAGAGATCAGTGGAAGCTATGAACTGGTAAGCAGAGCCAGTCCACTGTCTCCTCAGATCCCGCTCTGGTTGGACACAACCCTCTGCTATGCTGTAGCCCTCAACAACTCTCTTATCCAACAACCAGCAGCTTGGACCTTTTTCTATCTATTGCCATTTTTTCTTTAAATTCCTCCTGATTTTGTATTCTTTAAATATTTTTGCGCTTTCTGGAGGCTTGTGTTCTATCTTACTAACAGCTCAACTGTGTATGACACTGTGACTAAAACCAGTCGGGCTTATAGCAGTATGCCACCAGACTCTGAAGAAGAGCTGGCCTGTAGAGGTCATTCTGCTGCAAGTGATATCACTTATCTTATCTTTGCTGGATTCTTTTAAAGGAAAACACATACCATCTTATTTTTTTATTAACTCTCAAGTTTGTGATATTTACAAGCCTGGGAGCATCTGAGTACAAAATGTCCCATCCACAAAATTGGACTCTCAAATGTAGACAAATGCTTCAGATCTGCGATGGTCCTACAAGCACCCTCAGGTAATTATGGCAACAGCTCAACTGAGACTACAAGTGCTGCTGTGTCAAGCACTGAAATATGATGCAACAACTCAGACTCCAGACATAATCATGCACTGAATTCTTCTAGAGAAAATAAAGTATTTAACAGTGGAGCATGCCTGAATGGAAGTGGTCAGCCATACTACTGGCTCATAACTTCTGCAAGAGCAATGTGAGAGTATCTAATGTAATACTGCATTTTAGTCTTTCTAAACACAATTCTGTCAGGTATGAAGCATCAAACAAATGCACATGAAGATTGACAGCTGTCTAAATGTAGAACCCTTAAAAGAAAACAGAAGTTGTTCCCCAGATCTTTCAGGAGAGGAGCTTCTAGCAGTTAGGAAATAAGCCTTTTTGAATTACTGTGTGAGCACCAAGAGTTTTTTGAGATACCCACTAGATACATACGTACATACATACATACATCAAGGACTGCCAGTTGTTTCCACTCTGGAGAAAAATTGCTGGGTGGCTCGCACTGGAGAAAGTTCAGTGAACTGTAGTGAAATATTGTTCAATACTAGCCAGTATTGCAGGAGATACCATGTTTAACAACAAGCTACTTTCCTCCTTTTCTTTATACAAAACCAGTTAATGCTTTTCGGAAACATAAAACTGATGGATTTTTGAGGGAGTTACCTGCCAATATATTATTGTATTTCTGTTACAAACACCCAACACTTTTAAACCTACTGATAATACTGACTGTGGACAGCAACATGTCACTTTGTCTGGCTACACCTAAAGGACACAACTTTCTACTTTTCTTTCCTAGTTGTAATTTGGATTTCTTTGTATACAGATACCCACTAAGACTACACATATCTCATAGTGCCTGACTGGTTTTTCCTGAATACTCAGGAAAATGAGAGCATTAACATGTACCTGTGTATATAGGATATGATATTTAAGTTTGGTTTTAACTGTTGATATAATAATGGAAAATCCATAAGTACTTTATCATCCTACTTTATGTTCAGATTTTTAAAATATGTAGGCAGTCACTCTATCCTCCAGTATCATTTCCAGTAGACATCGATTTTCACTTTTACCGATAAAGAGTCATTCCATAAACTCATCTGAAAGTACACAGAATTGATAATTTCTGAGGGAAAAACCCCCAAACACAATACATAAACATCACAGCAAAGAGATGATTAGTTGTCTCATTTATCTGTTCACCAGTGCAAGGTCATTTTGTCTCTACTAAAACCTCCAGCTTCACCTGTAGTTTTGTCTGCAAGGGAGTGTATGCTGCAGCTGTAAGCATATAAGGTACAAACTCTGAGACTGTAAAACTAAGCTACTCTATTAAAAATTTATAAATAAAACTCCTTGGAACTCAACTGGAGACAAACTCTCCAAGTTTTTGACTTAGATTGACCTCATTAGTCCCACTGGTTAACAACAGATTTCACCATAACCACTCCTTGTAGCCACATTAAAATGATTGCCTAACAAAAGTAATACAGACAAAAATGAATATACATTGATGTTACGTGTAAGTTTACCTAGGCATGAATATATATACACACACACCCATGAAAGTACATGAGTGTGTGTGTATGAGAAGATGGGATACTCAGAAATGAATATAATAGTTTTAAATTATTAAATCATGAAGCCTTAATAGCAGTTTCTATTGTACTTGGTTAAGCTGCAGAAAGCTTTTTTTAATTTTAAACTGGGGGGAGGCACTGAAGATTTTTCACTTAAAAAACTCCCCGAAGCCGCTTTAAAAAGTTGTCAGAATTAAAAAAAAAATTAAAAAAATATGTATGTTTCAAGGTAAATGCAACACTATGGATCTTTGCAAAAGGCAAGGAATACTAGCTAACCCTGCAGCAATACAGATGGATGCACTTGACTGCATGATACATGCACGGGCTGCTGCTGCCTGCTTTGCTTTCCAGCTGAGAGCAAACCAACAGCTGTAACAGGAGAAAGTACCCAAAGAAGAAACTTCTGCAGCAATAATATTTCTTTTAAGCTGTGCCAAGAGTTTCACAATTACAACAGCAAAGGAAAGCAATATCTAAGCTCTCAACACAGCTCCTAAACGGCAACGCAGGGAAAAGGTTGCCGGGATGTGCTAGAGGAAGATGCTTAGCAGTGGAATAGAATTCATGGCTGGAAATACAGAGACATTTATGAATCTGCACACAATGTTCCTGCTGCAAGCTTAACGCCGTTCCCAGGTGTTTAGATACAACTATGCTTTATGGAAAAACAAGTACATATACTCTTCATTAGCAATATAGAAATTAAATTTAATTGTATATCCTGAAACTCTTTCTCCTGTTGAAGAGGACTGAAAGGGGCTTGACAGTCCTCCAGAGCTCTGCAGATGCAATGCCCTGAGGAGTAAATCTTAAAGCTTTAGATGGATTCAAACCTGGCTACCCTAGTTCCTTGGGTTTTCCCATCAGACATCCACTTTTTATGCACTCCCTTGACTCTTACAATGTTTCCCTTTCTCTCTGCAGCTTTCTGTGAATTGGTTGATTTGCATCTCTGAGTTTTCTCTCTGCTGTGCCTGGATTGCCCCCAGGCTTGTTCTCTCACAGACATCACTGTGCCCAAAATTCTCCCTTAAAACCTAAAATTCTGTATATCCTCCTGAAGCAGTAATTTTCAAAAACATTCTCTGATATCCCTCCTCCCCTGTGAATGCAGTAATGCCATAAAACATCTATGTAAATCAGTAAACTCCTACCTCTGTCCCATAATATCACAATCCAAAATTTGAGAGAGATGAAAAAATTTATACCCTGTCCATGCATTTGCCCTACCTGGGCTCCTGGTTGAGTTTGCTGTAGGGTGGCAGGGGACCATCAGTTGTGTCTTGTGCACCTGCAGATCCCTCCTGTCTGCTGATGTCTGGGAATCCTCCATCCTGCAATGTTTTTTCTCTCTGCTGCTACTGCCGCCGCCACCACCCAGCCAGAGCCTCTTGCGTGTGCTCGTTACCTCCTGAAGCCTGAATGGCACATGCTGGCCACATGCTACAAGCTCAGTCTTGCCATTTAAAGGGTTTGTTGCTTTTTTTGTTCTTTCACACACCCCCTCTGTCCTCTCCTCTCTCACTTCTCCAGCAAGCCCCGATGCTAGCAATCAGGCACACCTTCAGCTCTCCTGCAGCCAAAGTGGAGCAGGAGCTGCTGTCTCTTCACGTGGTGCACGTGGCTGCTGTTCTAGCCAGACTGCTCCTTAGAGGACCAAACTCCCTCGGGACAGGAAGAAAAAGGCACCAGCAGGCGTGGGAGGATTTGCAGACACAGGTGTGTTAATTCATCTAACACTTTCTTGATGCAAAACCCTCCCTTGAGCCATGGTGGTACATGGTAAGTAGATAGAGCCCCCTTGCATGGGGATGTGAGAGTGCTACAGAAAGGGCCAAATGCACCTGCACAGAAGATTGTACATTTAAAAAAAAGTGCATACATTTGTGGGAAGAAAGCCTCCATGTAGTACATACTACAACAAAACAAAGCTGAGCCCTAAAGACTTGGGTGACAAGTTTCACTCCTACTTTACCACCTGTGATGCTCTCCTACCTCACCTGCCTCCTGTTCAGAGCAGGAGGCAGAAAACCCAACAGATTAGCTGGGCCTGGTGTTTAGTCAGGGTCAGGACCCAGCCAGATCCTCTCCTCCAGTGAAGCCACAGGAGGGAGGCTGTGGCTACCTGAGTCGCACACTCTGCCCCCTTCCTCCAAAAGCTTATGCTTGATTGTGGGCCCCCAGCTTGCTGGAAACTCCTAAAACCCCGTCCCAGATCCTGCCATTGAACTGCCCTAACAAAGTAACCTTCTGAAAGGCCTCAACATGCTGGGGAGGACCTGCCTCTGCTGGTTACAGCTGGATCGATTGAGACAGGGCACTCCTTGTCCTCTGGGACAAAACTCCCCCAGTAAGAGCTCTGGCTGTCCCAGGAGACTAATTAAAAGCTCTGCAATGCAAGGAAGGAGGGTAGAACCAGAGGAGGACCATGCCTGGGATCAGCGCTTACCTTGCTGCCAAAGCTGACTTGAAATACTTTCTAGCAGTACCTACCCCAAAAAAGGTTTTCTATATTCTCTGACCCTTGCAAGCAGGGGTTTAGACACCTCATCTCCAAATATAATTTCCTTCTTCAAAATAATTTGTTCTGAGTAAAACCTTTGGATTTCTTTCCACTGGAAAGATACATTTTGGGAATAGGTGACATATAGGTAACATGGCAACAAAAACCACAATAACAGATGAAGAGTACCAGGTTTTAAATAAAACAAAACAAAACAAAAAACAAAAACCAAAAAACCTCATATCAGCATTTTTTAGTCTTGCATATTTCTGGTATGTGTATAGATATATTTAGCCAAATGGGATGACAATGATTGCTTTCAAGAAATTCTCTTCCAGCTAAGCATATTTGATATTTGCACACAGCATAAAACTGAAAGTGCATACGAGGGACTTTTTTCAAAGTTTGGGTTATGCAGAAAAGCAGCTTTTAGCCTTAAACTATCCACGTATACCTCAGGTCAAGCTTTTAAGCTTAACATCTCCTTGCTCAGCTTTCAAATACTGATGTTAACTTGTAGACTACCTAACCAGATACAAAGAGCAAATTGACCATGTTTTGTTAACAGGGATGCAAAGTAGCTAATTCCTTTTCCATCTTGGCAATCACTCTATCTTTTCCCCTCTAGGGAAAGGGAATTATTATTTAGGTACCTCTCATTTGAATACATACTCAATGGAAAGACAGATTTGCCGTGGTTGTTATTAGTTGCTTCACATCTAGACTGGATAAAACCTGAAATTTATGCAAACTTTTGGTAAAAAATAAACACAGCAATTTATGTTTTGTGTACTGAAGATCTAAGTGCTGTTTATGCATACATTTAACAAACAAATAGAAAAGTATACCCTTGCCACATTGCACCTGCTGACATATGAGTAAGTTCCTGTGGTTCACATCAAGACTACACATGCACATCCAAGGACAGAGTTTTGGGTTCAGTCATAGAAGAGGCATATGTGAGACGATACGGCCTATAGCAGAAGGGTATATTCATATTCTCACTGCTTAACTTCAGTTGGCTGGTCTCCATAAGTTTCGCTAATAAATGGAGACAGCAAGGATGAACTTCAGAGTAATTTGTAGTAAGATCATAACTGTGGTCTGTGAATCATTCTTGATAAGAGCTTTTCTCTGTCTCTATGAAGTACAGATACAGCACAAAGGAAGTAGCTGGCTAAATTAGTTTCCTGAAGATAGGAAGAGCAAACAATGACCCCAAGTATCCATTTTGTGATTCAGTCTCCTTCCAGTTCTTGCTGGATTCAACAAGCACTGAAGAGCTTATTGTGAAGAGGTGACTCCACAAATGATTTTCCCATGTCTGTGGGAAAGAGTAGCACCAACTTCCATCATTGCAGCTTGTCTTCCTCTGCACAGAGGATACACCAAGATCAGGACAGAGTGAAAAATCATAAGCAGATGATGGAGATCGTGCTGGCCATGCTCAAGGCAAAATATGATATCAAGGAGAAGGTGGTGTTTCCACAGGTCTCACTACAGAGCATTGGGCAGAACAGCTGGCAGAGTCAGAACAGCCATAGCGTTCAAAAAATGCAAAAGTATTTATTATCATCTTATCTAAGAATGTTAGGTCTGCTTCCTGTGTGAGGAGAGTGTGTTAATAGCATTTTTTGAAACATCTGGAAATGAAAAAAAAAAAACCACCCAAACAGACATCAAACAAACAAACAAACAAACAAACAAAAAATAACCCAGCAAAACCCCCAAACAATCAAATAATTAAAAAAAAAAAAACCACAAGAAAAACTTTTGCTCTGCTTACACACAGAAAGATCTATGTCAGTAACAAATACCTTGGTCTTCAGCTTATCAGCTCAGACTGTTTACCTCAAATGACTTAACTGGGTTAAGAGCCCTCGGTGAGTGTTTTAGAGTTAATGTAGTAGACTGTTATGGATGTCCACTTTATCAGTGGTGGAGTTGATAGGATGGATTTTTTTGATAGTCTGTTTAGTTACACAAGATGCAGTAGGAGCACAAAAATCACTGCTGTGGATGTGCCGCTGTAGAGTGACAGAGGAGAGTTTGAGCATACTGCATGGGGAAAAGATTTAATTTACAGCAATAATTTTTATCTGCACTAGGGTCATCTAGGCATCTTCATTAAAAATCCCCACTGCAGAAAAAGCCCAGGAGAACAATCATTACAAACATCTTCCCTGAAAATGTTTAATGCACAGCTTAATGGAGTTCTTACTCACGTCCTTCATATCTCACTGCCTAAGGGAGTCTCTAAAAGCCATTTATCCCTCCCTGATTCCAGAACTAAAATCCACTTAAGTATCCAGCACTTCAGGCAGTATGGAATATCCTCTGATTCCTACTTTCTCCCAAGTGTTTTTCCCCTTGCTGATTTATAATACAAACCCAGTAGTTTCACTGCAGCCTAGGCAGGAACAGATCTCTAATTCTTTGTCTGATCATCACTCCAGCTGTGGTTCAATAGGTTTTTTTCAAGCATTTAACAGGAAAAACAATTCTGCTCATTCTATTATAATTCTCTCTTGTTCGTATTTTTACTTGTGGCATATTTTGTCTAGGTATGTTCAAGAAAGGCCAAGGCACTGAAGGATAGGCTCTAGCAGGAGGTATTTCGAGTGTCTGGAACATAGATGACTTGAGATGAGGAGTTATTAGTTATCTTCTTTCCCAGTAGGGGGTTATAAAGATTTAAGTAATTTGTATTTATGTTAAAAAATATTTTATTGGTAATGCATGTTAGCATTTTAATGAAAAGACAAGTCATTCAAGAAGAGAGCGGCCTACTGTGTTCTGCAGCCTAGACGGAAAGAAATCTTTAAATGCTTTGACCTCTAACAGTACCAAAAGGCACAAGTTTAACAGCCTTTTTTCCCATCACTAACCATGATATTCTGTCTGAATAAAAGTTAAATAAATTCTAGATTCTTAACTTTTTACTTTGGAAGTGGAGAATAAAAGATTAGACTTCACAGCAGCATCAAATTTATGCAGGCCTCTCTATTTAACTGCTTTCATAACTGAAAAAAGGAGAACTCTGTTCAGAAAACAGCCTTGTTGCAAGTGCTGAGAAATGGATAACATGGGCTTTGCTCTAGACCTTGATAAAAAATAAATGAGAACATCAATCACAATCTATTTGGGAAATCTCACTCTGGATTAGACGCAAGTTATGAACGCACCTCCCTAATTTAAGCAGTCAGTCAACAGGAATGAAGGGTTAGATCCAGAGTGCCAGCTGCCTGAAATATATAACCTACCATCACTATACATTATATAAATATCAGTTTAAAATGAAATTTTTACTTACAGAGAAGAAAAATAAATTCTACCTTGGCATAAATTCTTGTGTACTTTGAGAAATTATCTTCTACAGCCTTTTTCCCCCTCTGGAAAAGTGTCTTAGGAGACTTTTTTTTTTTTCTTTCTTTTTTTCTTAGGTAGGCCTCCTATTGTTGTACCTTTAAGAGGAGGCTAAAGGTACAATATCAATGCTAGATCCAAATGGTAAACTTATCTGCATATACAAATAGGTGAGTCCCCTTATCTCCTACTTGAAAGGGAGAGTCCTGTTTTTAATTCTTCAGCTCCTGAAATACAGTCAGATGCCTGTGCATCATCCTCTTTCCCCTCTTTCCTTTCACTTACCTCACACTCCAGGTTCTTCCATATCCCTTGTGGTGTCTCACAGTCATTTTTCCAACATGGTCCTGTCCCAAGAGCCTTAGCATCATAAGTCTTACCTTTGCCTGACAGTGAGCACACCCAGAGAGACATGAATTGCATAGCAAGTCTTCCTTGTAGAAGATACAAGAGACTGAAGCCAAGGCTTTAAAGGGATACCACTTTGCTCTGCCAGTGAGACAGACTAAATAAAGCCTTCTCATTGCAGAATGGGCCCTCTTCTTAGCTCAACAACTTCTTGGCTTGCAACAGATGGCACACAGCTCTCTACAAGCTCCTAAAAGTCTCTGTTGCATCCAAAGGTTCAGTTATGTCTGCTCCACATTGCAGACCCTGCCATTTGAATGTAGGATTATCTTCTTTGCTCCTCTGCAAGACGAGTAGTATCTGAACGTAGCAGGTTCCATAAGGTACCACCCAGGTCTGTCAAGCTAAAATGAACAATTTAGTAGGTGGCAAATGGAGCAGTTTGTTTTTCTTTCTTATTGGGCAATGTAGTTTTACTGTAAGTATCACCCAAATTTGAATGATTATTCTGCTTTTCTGAACCCTCTCCTGACTTCGGTACATGCCCCTACGCAGACTCCTAGTGTTTTTACTTCTATCTCAAAACATATTTCTGCCCTGTTATACCATCTTTTAGCCCTAAATTACTGAGTCTTAGGTAGTTTTCATTGTTAAAAAAAAACCCAAGGGATTGTTTTCTAGTTCTCAGTATAGGATTATGGGCAAAAGAACAGGTATAGACAAAAGCTGCTTCCAGCTGAACAAACTCTCTTTTGCTATTACTGATTTAGTGAATTTAGTGGGAAGCCTAAATTTTCAGAACATTTTATACCACAGAAAAAAGATGAAAGGAGGGGCTGACTCACTTGGCTGATTAAGGTGCACTTTTACAACCTTACAAGCAGGAGCTTAGATTTAGGCACAAAAGAATCCCATTGGCCTGAATGCAGCTGGAGGATTCCTGCTGTATAGAAAGAAATCATGCAGGACAAAGACCCTGAACCTTGTTTCCAAAGAGCCTATCAAACCACCACTACCTATCCAGTTAAAACACTGGGTTGACCTAGCATCAAGAGACTTCATTATATCTCATGTTTGTCTTATACTTTTTTCACAAAAATCTGTGAAAATTTGGGCAGTGTAATAGCACATACCCTTGAATTTTTATTAGTCTGTCTGTGCAGAATCGGATTTTACAGAAGGCAGTACTTGTTCAGCTAAAACCAAATGCTTTATTGTCACAATTCTGCTTCATTTGTTTTTACAGATGCTGCAATATTTTCCAAAACCCAGATTTCTACTTTGTTTTTAAAAACTCCTTTGTATTTATCTGTGTGTCAAGTGAAAGGCAAGCTAAGCTAAATGCTACCTTAATTCATTACCTACTATAACATTTGGTGACAAGTATTCCCAAATAAGAGTCTTCCCAGAGAAGCAAAAGGCTGAGCTGAGAGCAGGAACAAGCTCACCTGCAAACTGCATGCCTTTGCTTTACAGAGCTCTTAAGTCACCCAGCACCAGCAACACCCCTCTAATTCAACCTATTGCCAGCCACTGAGTCACCAGGTTGTTCTTGGTCAAAATTTCTTAGTTTGTTATTTCAGGAGTTTGAGAGTTGCTACAGAGATACAGCTTTTTAATCTTCCAGGTGTGACTTAGGTGGTTATAGGTTGTGACATGTTCTGCAGATGGAGAGAGAAAAGGCAAGTCTGAACAATGTCTTTACAGCAACTTCAACATAGCCTTTTGAGACCATAGGCATGAATTTGTGACTAATTAACATAATTGCCTTATTGGGGAAGTGGGGGGAGGGAGGAAAAGCAGTAAAAGACCTAAAATAAGTTTATATACTTTTTTAAAAGCTATATAAATCACTCTAAACCCCAGTTCATGGAAAACCAATCACACAATGCCTTTCTGCACAAGCACAGTAAGAGCAATGTTCTCTCACTAATTGCAGTTCTCCAGGTACCTGTTTCAATTAGAATGTTCACAAGAAGCATATTTGGTTTGCGTAGCAATGTTTTGGTAGTGGAAGGGCTACAGGGGTGGCTACTGTGCGAAGCTGCTAAAACCTTTCCCTATATAAAACAGCCAATACCAGCTGGCTCCAAGAGAAACCGTCTGCCGGCCAAGGCTGAGCAAGTTGGCAATGGTGGTAGCACCTCTGTAATAACACATTTAAGAATGGCAAAAAACTGCTGTGAAAGCCAAAGAGAGGAGTGAAAATATGTGGGGGAAACAGCACTGCAGGCACCAAGGTCAGTGAAAAAGGAGTGGGGGGAGGGGGGGGAGGCAGTGGGTCAGGGATTCCCCTGCAGCCTGTGGTGAAGACCATGGTGAGGCAGGCTGTCTCTGTGCAGCCCGTGGAAGTTAATGTTAGAGCAGATGTCTACCCACAGCCTGCAGAGGACAGCACATCTAAGCAGGTGTATGTGCACGAAGGAGGCTGTGACCTGTGGGAAATCCATGCAGGCAGGACTTGTGGATCCATGGAGAGAGAAGCCCATGCTGGAGCAGGTTTTCTTGTCAGGACTTGGGACCCTGTGGGGGACCCATGCTAGAGCAGTCTATTCCTGAAGGATTGCACAGCGCAGAAGGGGTCCATACTGGAGCAGTTAATGAAAAATTGCAGCCTGTGGGAAAGACCCACACTGGAGAAGTTCATGGAGAACTGTCTCCGTGGGAGGGATCCTACACTGGAGCAGGGAAAGAGTGTGAGGAGTCCGAGGAGGAGGAGGGCATGGCAGAGACAACATGTGATGAACTGACCACAATCCTCATTCCCCATCCCTCTGCACTGCTTGGGGAAAGGAGGTATAGAAACTGGGAATGAAGTTGAGACTGGTAAGAAGGGAGGGGTAGAATAAGGTATTTTGAGTAAGGTATTTTAAGGTTTAGGTTTTATTTCTCATTAGCTTCCTCTGATTTGATTGTTAATAAATTAAATTAATTTTCCCCTAGTTGTCTGTTTCCCCTAGTGTCTATTTTGCCTGTGATGGTAACTGCTGAATGATCTCTCCCTGCCCTTATCTCAACCTACCAGCTTTTTGTTATATTTTCTCTCCCAGGTCCAGCTGAGGAGGGGGAGTGATAGAGCAGCTTTGGGCACCTGGTGTCCAGACAGGGTCAACCTACCACAAGATGTTTGTTGACTAAGCTGGTAATCGCTGGCTAAGAAGATAAGTAATCCAAAAAAAGGTAAATAATAAAATATTAGCTTTATGTGGTATGCAGTTACTCTTTCTTAATTACTTTCTTTCTTTCACTTTTGGCACAGGGACTGTAGTGTTCTTTTATAGCCCAAACCTGTAGGAGTAACTTAAACCCTGTCTGAATCTCGTTTAATTTCTCACAAACACAAGCACCCACTTTTGCGTGATTTAGACAGGAACACTTGTGGTAGTGACATACGGAGTAGAATAGCTCAGGTGGAAGGGACCTACAACAAATCACCTAGTCCAACAGTACTTATAGTGTAATCCAGAGTTTATGGAACAGAAATTCTCCAGATTTCATTCTCCAGAGCAACATACAATATCATATTAAAAAAATATATGTAATGTTGAGAAGTCAGACATTATACATTTGGGAAATAACAAAACTAAATTGATCAGAATTGTTTGCAGCTGCTGAAATCAGATCTCGTATGTACATTTAAGATGAGCTGAGCTGTAACTTCCTGAAGACTGCCTCTGCTTCCCTGGTATTGATAGATGGGGATGAACACACTCAGGTAATACAAAAAAGCTGGACGATTCTCTCATCTCTTGCTTCAGGCAACTAATTTCAGCCTCTAGGAACAAGATTTACATGTTCTTTTCTTTCTGTCTGTCTGTCTCCTTCCCTGCATGTTAGCAGACAAGTAAGTTAAGTTTACCCTTTCATGAGGAGACACTGCTCTTTTTCATTATAGGAGTGCCTGACTTAAGCCCATTAGTCAAATTTAAAACACTGCTAAGCACTCCCAGTTTTAAGTAAAGTCATCTGAAGTTTTTCCGTGGTTCAGTCCTGTCTTATACCAACTACTTTGAATGGTGAAGTGCAAGACAACTCGAGTTAATTAACTCAGCTGAACAGATGCTTTAATCTCAGCAACTTTCAGCCTTGATTTTCCTTCTATTTAAGGAGATAAGCCTGTCCGACTTAAAGCCTCAAGAAGCATTCAGGTGCTGGTGATGAGATCCTGGAAGGACTCATGAGAATGAATCACGGTCTTCAGCATAGGGTAAAGAATTCAGCAAGCAGCCACACGCTGAAGTACAGGGAGACCCCACAATACTGAACAGCTGCTTATGCATTCAGAGCTGTCTCTTTTACAGGCTGAGTGACACAGCACCTCAATTAAATTACAATTTACAATGAAAGTGTGTGTCAAAATACGTGCTTACACACATGCAGGCAAAACAGTTGCACTTACCATCTGAATTTTAACATTTTCTAAACTCTAAATGTTCAACTTTACAGTCCTAATATGTTACTTTTACATAGCAATGTAAACGGGCTGTGACTTAAGGACCCCAGTGTTGGAGGAAACTAACGGGTTTTTAAGCAGGAAATCACAAAAAAAAAACTTCCCAGTGTTTTCCTTTACAAGATCAGAATCACCCATAATATAGCATAGGTGTTCCTGTGACCATTTTCATATAGATCATTGCATACCAAAAATGCTTCTTCATACACATATATATGCATTTGCAAATAATTTGACATAGCTGAATATCCTCTTATAGCTGAGGATGTATTAAAATCCAGATCATACAACTGCGTATTCACAAAAATCTCACAAATTGAATGTATTATACAGGAGCCTAATTCCAGCACTACAGACATAAAGTATGAATATATAGCTTGATTTTTAAATAAACTCATTCTTCTGCTCTTTTCTTTGGATGCAGCAATAAATAAGGTCAATGCTGCAGTTTGTACACAATAAATGTAATTTATTATGGTCTTGCTTCACAGGTGTCTATAGAATAGTATACTCAGCAAAAAAAAAAAAAAAAAAGGCTGTGAGGAAGCATACCGTTCATCAGAATGACACACCGTGGTAATTATTTATGCTCTTTTGAGAATATAGTTTCCCATACAAGGAACTCTCTGTTACAGCAGCCTTGCTTCAGGAAAGTAGAAAAATAATAATGCTTATGTAAAAGATCAGCAAATTACAAGATTCTAAACAAGAATTTCAGCAATTACTTTTCTTTTCAAATGCAAAAAGTAAAGCATGTGCTTTCACACTGTAAATACATGTGTAACTGATCTTAATATGGTTCTTAAGAGATGCCATGTTTGAGTACTTCAACAAGCACTAATACACGCTCATTTTCCTGTGTGGATATCCAAACATGGTCTTTTTCTGAGGAAACATGCAAGTTTGGCTTTATTTTGTAGGACTTTGCACAGCACTTTTTAACTCAGCACTAAAGACCAATTTAATATCTAAATTCTGTGCTGCAATGCTACATCCTAAAACTCTTAGCACAACTAATCTGTCAGTATTTTCTGCCTAGCTACATTCCTCAGAGAAATGGCCAGCTGCTCCTGTCCTGTAAGGTTCTTCTTCCATCTGGAACATGATACTTTGCACAAAGTGCCGTAACAGCACTGATTTAGACATCAGTTCCCCTCCCCAACTAGAAAACCATCCGTTGCTGCCATTCCCAGTGGGTGAGACACCTGAAAGCTCATTTCTGAGTTAATGAGGGTTACTGGCTAACTAGATATGTGCTGTGAGCAGATCTCACCTCTCAAACGTTTTACTGAGCAATATACTTCTAGCAAAGAAAATGGAAATGTGGTTTCAGGACATTTTGTTGGGGAGTTCTACACTGTCAGCAAGAGGTAGAGTGCCTAGCTTCCCCAGATCAGGAACTCCATGTCAGACTATAGTACCCAGAGTCTCAAATAAAGCACCTTGAATGTGCCAGTGAGGCTATTCTGATTTTGGTGCACCCGTAGGTTTAGTGAGGAACCAGCATTTCTTCTTGCCTAGTTGTGAGCAGGGTCAGAACCTGAAATTACACTCTTCAATCCTGTCTGTTTGAAAAGCAGGAGTTTAAGACTTCAGGAATGCTTCTCCAGTGAGACAAGAGAATGGCTTTGGACTGTGGATACTAGAAGCAAGCCCCTTTTTTAGGAAAAAAACAAAACAAACAAACAAAAAACCCAAACAAGCCCAAACCAAAAAAAGACAACAAAAAAAGCAAGTAAGTCTTATATACCCACCTGTAAAAAGTGTTAATGATCCCATCTTTTCTATTAAGGTCAAAGCCTAGAAATCTAAGCCAGAAAGGAGGAGACCTCACTTCATCCT
The DNA here is from genome assembly GCA_013400375.1 of Thinocorus orbignyianus. NCBI lineage: Eukaryota > Metazoa > Chordata > Aves > Ciconiiformes > Thinocoridae > Thinocorus > Thinocorus orbignyianus. Next base: position 116,738 of record VXBW01007380.1, on the reverse strand, counting down.
CATTCAGAATAAACCACACAATTTCACCAGAATGTGTAATACATACCAGCAATGAAGGCTGTTTTGCAGCAGGAGGAAAAACCATATTCCATATCTTCTTTGTAAAGCTTACTGGGACAAGGAGGCATGACACTGTAGTTCAATGGTTGGGATACCTACCCGAGAGAGTCTGGGACTGTCTTTGTATTTTATTGGCCAGCTGTAACGCCAGCATCTCTTAAAAGAAAGCTGTAACTGACATCTCTGAAGAGCTTGGTCCTATAGGAACAAGTATGGTAGATACCACAAGAATGTACTTACTGGACAAAGCCCTAGGGGAAGGATAAGTATATCTATATGGTTAGGCACAAGCATCAGACTGGCAGGAGCTGAGGCCACTTTGAAACAGGCAAAGAACTGCAGGTATTAAAACAGTTTTTAGAAATCAAATTGGGAGGGGAAAAAAAAAGTTAATTATGTGACTCCAGTGAGAAGACCCAATTTTCCTCAGTGGAAACAATTAAGTTTCTGTTATTGTTGGCAACAGATGCAGTCTGTTGGCAAGGTGTAAGCATGGAAAATATTGGCATAGGAGTTGCTTTATAATTCAAGTAGAGCTGCAAAGAGGAAAACTCTCAGAGGTATACCTGAAACTACTCAGGTACCTTGTCAGCTAGGAAAGAGTGGAAAGCCCATTTTACCCAATTAGTTGTACTGAAAACAGTATCAGCGGTCTTGAACTCCAAAGAAAGCAATAGATTAGAAGTAGCTATTTACGTCTTCCTAATAGCCTGAGACGGAAGTTACTATTTATGTAGTGGTAGAGGGAAAACATAAGCCTCCTGAAACTCATTCTCTTTTCCTCCACACAAGAAGATGACGGTGGGGAGGGGAGAAGTGCGCATGTGAAAAAAGTGCAGTACATGTTTATTTAAAATAAGTACTCATACAGAAGGGCATTGATAAGACACGGTGAATTCAGTCAGATTCTTGCTCCAAGTTATCTTTCCCTCACAAAAAGCAATACAAGCTGAAAATTAGACTTGCTATTTGGCAATGTAAACATTGCAAAACCAGTATGCATTTCCATTATGAGGTACTTTGTTACACTTTATTCTTGGCTCACCTCATGTTACATGTCACCTGTAATTAGAATATGACTGTAGATTTAGAGACTGCAATATTCACAGAAGTTGGACTTCTATGCTCAAATATACTATTTTTGCAATAAAACCAGTCCAAGCCTACCCACATGTAACAGGTGAACAGTCTTTAGATTACCTGATTAAGGTTTCAACTGTAAAAGCTTATGCTTTTTATTTCATTTCAAACCATAAATTTCAGTCTATTACATGAGATAATAGACTACAAAGATAAAGCTATCTGCTTAATTTTTTCTTAAGTTATAGTTGAAAAAGGATGTTCAGCCTGGGGAAGGCTCCAGGGAGACCTTATAACAGCCTTTCAGTAGCTGAAGGGGGCGTACAGGAGACATGGCGAAGGACACTTCATGAGGAAGCATAGCAATAGGACAAGGGGAAATGGTTTTAAACTGGAAGAGGGGAGATTTAGATTGGATATTAGGAAGAAATTCTTTCCTGTGAGGGTGATGAGGCACTGGAACAGGTTCCTCAGGGCTGTGGATGCCCCATCCCTGGAAGTGTTCAAGGCCAGGCTGGATGGGGCTTTGAGCAACCTGCTCTAGGGAGAGGTGTCCCAGCCTACTAGCAGGGGGACTGAAACTAGGTGATCTTTAAGGCCCCTTCCAACCCAAACCATTCTATGATTCTACATCAGGATAGCTTTACACTGAGATCCAGGAGTCTCAGTGCTTAAATTACTACTAAAAACCTTGTAAATGGTTCAAAAGGTGTTGTGAGCTGTTCGCTCATTGTCTCTCCATCCCCAGCAAGATGAAGGAGAGAAAAAGAACAGCAACTTGCAGGTTGATATAAAAACAGTTTAATGAGTAGAGGAAAAAAAACCAAACCATCAAGTGATGCAAAGGCAATCTCTCACTACCTCCCACAGGCAGACTGATGCCCGGCGAGTCTGTAAACAGCCACCTTGGAGCCCCCCCACACTGCTCCTTCTTGCTCTACTCCGTTTTTATTACTGAGGGTGACAACACGTGATATGGAAGAGCCTTTGGCCAGTTTGGGTTGGCTGTCAGTGCTGTGTCCCTTCCCATCTCACTCCTACCCCCAGCCTACTCACTGTGGGGGAAGAGCAGGAACAAGAGAAAGACTTGTTCCTGTGCAAGGACTGTTCAGCAACATCCAAAACACTGGTGCGTTATCAACGCTGGTTTAGTCACAAACCTGAGACACAGCACCAAATGGAATGCTATGAAGAAAGTTAATTCCATCTCAGCCAGACCCAGTACAGAAAAAAAAGCCCAGATAATCAGCTATTAATCTGCATGAGATATATATCACATCATAGCTCGCTCTTTGGAAGCCCAAAATCAAGTCATCTACTGTGAAATGCTTTCAGCATATGAAGTTGCATGCAAAATTTCTAAAACATGAAAGCATTCAATTACAGCCAGCACTATTCTTAAAGTTTGCAGTAGTGGCTTTGACCAGTGTATTTATAAAACAAGTAAGCCTAAGCCCTTCCCCAAGCTTACAACTTTGTGTGTGAGCTCGTGGGACTTGTGTCCATGTTATTAAAACCGATCAGTTTTCCTCCTACAGTTCGGGTATTGGTATTTACTGTTTACTCCCAGCAGGTTGTAAGCAGTGTTATACAGTAGATTATGCATAAATAGAACCATAAATAAAAAAAGCTAACAAGGTGCTCAGAAAGGCAGCTCAATGACTTTGCCACTGCACATGACAACTCATCATTAGTTTATGATGCTTGCTTACTCTAGTTCCAGGGAAAAAAATAAAATAAAATTAAATACACAATCAGAAGCTGCAGTTTCCATGTATCTCTTCTCCTGCCCATAAGTAAATATTCCAGAAGCGAAGAGCAGAAGTGACAGTCTATGGGAGTCAGCACTGTCTCTTCATTAGAACCAAAGACCCCAAAAGACAGTAGTTTTTATTCATCTACTATGAAACTCTCTTCTGTTAAGGGTAAAGGTGTTGAGCATCACAGATATCTAACCCACTGAAAGCCTTCAGGAGTTGAGAGCATAAACAGTGCATAACTTTCTGGCACTTCCAGATGTTTAAAAGCAAATGTAGTCCCTTATTACCCCTTTGGGAGACAACTCCACACCTGCAGAAAGTAATATAGAAGAGCCAGTAGGAAGGTCTCCATAATTAAAACAACAATAAAAAGGCCACTGCAGACTAAGACTGTGCACAAAAATTTATCTGTAGTGCTGTAAAGTATTTTGCAACTCAGTTTGACCTGTAAAGGCCACTCCTGCAGAGCAGTAAGGCTGTGCGGGTTGGTACTCGCTGCTCTGCATCCCAGGAGCAGGAGGCGCTCAGGGGCTCCATCCCAGGGGAAAGTACCATCCCAGCAATTCAAGAGCTTCTCTCCACACAGCAAGAACTTCCTAGGAGAGACTGGGCTTACTTATAGTCAGATTTGAACACAAACTAAGCAAGGTTATCTGAACAGGATTTTAAAAGCAGTTTTGCTCACTGAAGAGATCTGTCATGAATTTGAGAGGCTAAGGCACAGAGTGAGAGTGACCAAGGCCATGATCTTCCAGTATCCAACTTAACACAAACCAGGAAGGCTCGACTTCCAAGTGAACTGGAGCCACTTTAAGGCATACAAGGGACACAGTGAACACTGTTAACGGCAGCTCTCAAATCTAACCATGACTAGAGATTTCTTTCTTGCCAATACATGCAGGTGACCCACATTTGTGTTGAGACTGCTGAACTGAAAAAAACCAAACCACCAACATAGTTTTGTTTGAGGTATCAGAACTTCTACAGCTTGTGCACAGCTCTATCACTTGCCACAGACCTTAATGCAAATATGCCAGAACCACCAGAATACAGGTTCTGCCCTGAGTAGACGTTTTTCAGGCAGGCTTTGCTCCCTTGTCAACGAACAGCAGCAAAAGCAGCAGCCCTAGCTTCCCTGCCCTCTCTCCCACCTTTCCCACGGCAAGTCAGGCCAGCAGCAAAAAGGGAGATTATTCTCTGTTCCACGGTGCTACACAGCAAGCAAGCTCTCTTCTAAATATAGAAGTTTCTAAACTGCAACATAAATAAAGATCTTACTTTAAGTTATACAGAAAAACATAGGTTACACCTAATATTTCATGGTAAATGTAGTGTTACTTAACTTTCTTTGTCCTCAGTGTAGCAGATACTAGAGGTCTATTTGAATGAAATTAAAACTTCCACAGAAAGTAGCAAGTTAATTTACTTTCTGGGCTTTTTACTCCCTGTCATAACAAAATAGTGATCATCTTGTCTGGTCTTCGTAAGAGGACCTTTTGACACACCAGGTGTTCCTTTGTTACACGCCGTTGCCGATTTTCCCTTAGGGACAGTCTTCTTGGCTGCTGGGGCCAAGCTTTCATTTGCTTGCAAAGTTTTGGTTGAAGGCTGACTTTTTGTGGAAGGCTGCGCTGGCTTTTTGGTCACTGCTGCTTTGGCTGAAGTTTGAGGAAGCCGTACAACGGATAAAGGAGTGCGTTCAGGTTTGGATGAAGTGGGTCCTACCTGAAGGGGTTTACTGACACTTGGCTGCTTATTGACAGCTGACAATATGTTTTTGCTTGTAGATATCAAAGCAGGTGGTGACTTTGATGCTTTGCTAGCTGTAAGGGAAGGTGCAGAAGCCGAGTGTTTCAGGACTGAAGCTGTTTTCAGGTTCTTTGCCCGGTCAGAAGCTGTTTGTGGAGGTTTCTGAGAATGCTGAGACCCAGTTCCTGAAGTCTGGATAGCATTTTCAGAAGGAGTTTTTGCAAGGAGCTGCTGAGAATGTGCAAACTTCGCAACAGCATGCAGATTTGTAACAGGCGCCCGGGCAGCCCTTGGAGCAACTGAATTCGCTTTGGTTTTAGTGACAGTAACGGGTTTGCATTTAGTGGCGACACGCTTCTGTTTTGAAGCTGTTGTTTCAGCTGTCCCAGACGAATGAGACAGCTGTTTTTTAGAGGACGAGGGTACAGGATGCGGTGCTGGTGTCGAGGAGCTCTGAGCCAGTGCAAATTTCACTTTGGGAGCATCAGGGGACCGAATACGTTTGCGCAGTGTTTCAGCATGAACAAGACCTGTTCTCATTCCTGCAGTTGAAGAGCTTTTGCTGACAGGTTGTGAAGGAGCAGAAGCTAGTGAGTTGTGTGCAGGACACCCCAGTTTCTTTGAGGTGCCAGGTGATGGTGTGAAAGGAGACCTCGCACTTGGCCCTGAAGACCCTTGTAATTTGGACCTCACTGCCAATGACTTGGCTGTGGAGGACAGGGGCACTGGCACTTTTGGTGACGCCAGGGCAGGGGACTGAGGACGTTTAGATAAAGCCTTCTTGACAGTGGCCCCGAGAGCTGGAACAGGAGTAGCGGGTTTCGATGGCTGCTTTTGGAACATATTGACAGCTGACATCGGGTTCATGACAGGAGGCTCCTGAATTCTAGCTGATGAGTTGGGGATATTGTCACCTGTGACCCCTTTCTGAAATGCCAGGATTTTTTGTTCCAGGGTTGCGAACTGAAGCACTCGGCATGGATCATATTTAAGCAGAAAACCTTGAAGAGTGTCCCAGCCTCCACCAACACGCACCATCACATGTTTTCCATGTAGCATCTGAGAATGGGGGAAGAGTGGGTGGGAACAAGAGAAAAACAAGAGAAATCTCTACCTTGTTTTGTGCAGCACTATGTCTTCATCTAATATTAAAATCAACTAAAAATATGAGCTCTTTTCTTACAGAAAAACATTTTAAAAAAGAATAACTATGTAATAAATAAGGCTTATACTTCTCAATTATTTTGTTAGATAGTTTCTCCTGCAGAGACACCCATTATGCGCCAGGAAATAACGAAAGCATATATACAGAAGACATTTTAACCATTCTGTCAGCATCTGCATTTAGTATACAGAGTTTTGGATATGGGTTTGATTCAAATTATGGATGGCCTCGTCGAATTTAATCCCAGAAACTCTTATGACTGCTGAACACAGGCAGTGCTCAGCTATCCCCAAAATCATAAACCCCAAGCAATCAGATTTTGAACAAGCAGTGTTCTCAGGGTATTCTATTGCATTACCTTTATTTATATTGCAAATTGCTATTGAAATTTTAGAAACGCCAAGGAAAAACATTAACATGCTTAGTTTAGCGTGGTTATAAAATTAATCGTTGTAAGATCTAATTAGCTACACCTGCTTTCAATAGGAGATCAGATGGTGTGGTGTCCTAACCTAAGTAATTCTGAAATCCCAAAACAATACCATTAATTATGTATTCCACTTAAAAGCATTTCTTTTCCATTATGAATATACATTAGAATTCTGAGAAACCACTTACTCGTATGAAGAGTATTTTATCTCCCAGTCTGTAACGTCCCTCTGATAAGTATTCAATTGAAAATCGATGGGAACAACTGCAGGGAGGATCTTCTGCTATATGTTTAACCTAGTTATTAAAATCCAAAGATTTGTTAGTATTTTGACAGAAGCACGTGTTTAAGTGTTTATTGAGCCATTTAATACAAGAAATTATACCAATATCTTTATCTCATAATCTAAGACACTAGAATTCTATTCCCTCACAGAAAAATCACAGCTACATAGAGCTTCAAGATGTAGAATAAAAGATTAGAAGAAAGAACAAACTGTGTGCACAGACAAATATTTCACGTCATTCTAATCCAATATTATGTTATTTCTCCTATCCTTTTTAAGATTGGTCTGTAACACTGTGCGTAACAGCATCCAGTTCCAACCATGACCTTGTAAGAAACTGTTTCCAGTCTCTAGAAATTGAAACAAGTGCTTGGGTCACTCCTGTGACTGAATCCATTTTGACATTCTCCTCAACTTTTTGTAAGGCTTTTATGAGTCAACTTTTTATGTGACACCCAAGAAGGAAACCACTGGAGGGGAAAAAAAAAGGAAAAAAAAAAAAGGTAGAAAGGTAGTCCCCAAATAAGTCCAGAATAAGTCCAGGGTTAGAGAAGATGTGCCTCTTACAGCCACTTAGAAACAGAACAATTGAAAGATCAAGACTATTGCCAAGCAGGAAAAACTGTAAGACTTTTCAGAAAGAGCAAGAATCTGGTGGCTGACATTCCCAGAATGTCAGAAGAGGAAACAGAAGTTTTACATTACAACAGAGAAGACCTTTAAAATAAATTAAAGTCTCAACACACATTTTTAAGCAAAACAGTAAAGTTGTTAATCACTCCTTTTGGACCAATTCACAAGATATATAAATAATTTCCTTTTCTGCATAGATATTAATTTCCAATTGGTACAACTACAGACATTTTATTTAAAGTCTTTTTCAAAAGAGTTTCATCAAAGTCTACTTTAATATTTGATGAAGTTTTATGAAAAGATAAATTGACAAGAAGAATATGATACAGTCATAAAATACTGCCGCATCAGAAAAATTGAATGAGTATTTCTTATACTCAAAGAAACAATGAAAGGTGGAAGGTGGCTGGAAATCAAGGCAAATTATATGCACTAATGCATTAATTCCAATATATACATATATATATGATAGCATTTTGCTTATATTTTCAAAAAAAGCCTAAACAATAGTTGTTCAAAAGAGGTGCGTACCTTTCTGTTTTCTATTTAAGACTCAAAAATAGTAAATAAAGACTGTTTTTTATCTAATGAGCCAGATCACAGAAGTACCAAACTTAGAGTTTGATTTAAAGCCCATATGACAATAAATAAGTAATACTTACTGCCTCATGTAACTCCCCATGGTGACAACAAGACTTTGCTGTACTAATAGGTGATGGTGGTCCAGAGGTCATCAGCAGTGTTTCTTCTAGCTCAATTTCCTTCTCTAGTTTTACTAGTACAGGAGGTTCAACTCCATACCTCAACACAAATACAAAAGTAGAGAGTTTAATTGCTAAAGAAAACAAAAATTATTACAAACATTCAAAATTCTGAGTAGTTTGACTGACAGAGAACAGCACTACGCCAGTCAGAGGAATAAAGACCTTGATAACACAAGGAACAAGTCCCGAGTTTCTAGAAGTCCTCCCAAAAGTGGTCTTGGAGCTTCCAGAGAAGGCAATAAAAATACTGTCAAAACTATACAATTTAGGTCACATCCGATTTCAATCAACTATCTTAGAGCTTCCACCGCTGCACTGGAAATAAATTAGAAATCTAAATTTAGAAAATTATGATGAGATATCTGCCAAAAAGCTTAGAAAATTAAGACCTTACAACTGTATTTAATGTTCTGCGAGTTCTCCCAAGATGTGCTCATAGCTATTAGCTAAATATCATGTTTAAACCTAACTATAAAAAGCAGCGTGTGTCTGATCACTTCTCTGTGAAAAGAGTCTGATAAATATTTGGAAAAAAAAACAAACCAAAAAAACACTCAACACAGATGGTCTTAGCTTTGTCTTAGCCTTTACTTAATAGAATATGTTCAGTTTCTTTTTAAGAGCATGTATGGATAACACACCTGGATACAATGCGTCCAATTTCCAACAAACAAAGATACACTTGTCTTGGATCCTTGTGCAAAACTAAAAGGGAAGAGAATAAAAGGGAATTACAGCTTGTGTTTACTGTGGGGAGGGCTGTGCAGTTAGGTACAGGGAAGGGAAGATAAGGAATAGGGACTGTAACTTTGTCATCATCCTACCCAGCAGCAAGCTACATTATCACAAATAAAGCACTGTATGTTTTCCAACTCTAATTTTCTATTCCATAAGGTGTTTAAACCCATCCTGGGACTCCTGAAATCACTTTTCTCCACCACTTTATTTGATACATTCTTGATGCGATCTGCAAAGGAAGAGATCCAAGAGCTTTCCCTCCCTATTCCCAAATATATTATAGCAGTTTTAAAGATGAAAAGCATTCAACAACTGCATGTAGGAAAACATACTCCATCTGTTTGAGCTTGTGCCTACAGATAGGCACACATTCTGTAGTTGAACAACTGTAGGAGAATACACTGCAAATGACCTAGCTGACAAGCGGATGGCTATGCAGACAGCCCATCTAGGTGGTTTAAACCCCTGGCTGTGAAACAATAAACTGGGTGATTGTTACCATTTCAGTATGCAACAAATCCTTTTTCTTATCACTTTAAAAGTTCTGTGTGCCAGCAGGGTCCATCCATAAATCAGGTTCACCCAGTTACAGTAGAAGATACCACTTTGCCAGTGGCAGCTCCCCTACCCCATGCTATACCCTCATTTCAACCTTTGTTGTCAGCCCCCACCTCCTGCCCTACTCACCCAAAGATTTTCCTCAGAATTTGGTATCTTTGTGAGCATCTATCTGAGAAAGAGGGTGAAAATCCCTGCATGCAATGAGGAGGTAAGAATTACATTGGTTTTAAGAGGCAAACTCTCAGCTACAAACTTCAGGCCAACTATGTATACTGCCTAATAATTCAGAAATCAAAGACTCAGAGGAAGGTCATTCAGCTCCCCTCCACCCACACACACGGTGTTGTTCTTTCCTTCACGACCATCAAGAAACGTGAAAAGCCATAGATACAATTTTCATATGGTGTAATATTTATATAAACAAGTCCGACTATCTTCATACTGCGCAGTAACAATATTTAGCAGAAACTGGAAATTCACTCCAAAGAGAAGCCTAATGAGCCAGCTCTATAGTTACAGATTAAATCTTTCTGATGTTAAATTTTATATTTAAAATGACTTTGCTTTAAATGAGACTGAAGCGTTTCCTAAAGTATAAACTGAATATGAAGCCAGATGTTCTTGTTTACAGCATCTACTGAAGTTTCTAAGCCTACTTTTTAAGAGATCTGATTATGAAGGCTAAATCTGCGAAAGAAAGTTGGCATAATCTGAAAAGTACTAGCATACTAGCAGTCTTTTTTTTTTTTTTTAATAAGTGTTTTTGTGAGCTGTAACAGAAGAATTTGCCTGAATCTAAAAGAGAAAAATCCCTAGCAGAGATCAAGACATTTGCCTTGATGTCAGAGGGCATCCCATTATGGCTACTCTCCCTTTCTACTGTCTCAACACTCATTTAATTTATTCCCTTCACACCTGTCCATGCTTTTCGGGAGGTGCTGCTACATGTATCTAATCAGAGAAGAATAATTGTCAAATTGTCTTTTCCCCATTTTATTAATAAATAATAGCTTGGAAATTTGATAAAGAACATCAGTAGAAAGAATGTTTCATCAAGGAGGCTGCAAGTCTGCTGATTTCAACTGCCAGAAAGGCTCATGGAAGATATTTATGCCACAAAGCAAGCTTGTGTCAAGAGTTACAATCAGACTTCAAAACACTTCTTGTCTACAAGCAAAAGCCACAGCATTAGGAAATCAAGTCTGCTTATCTCAGGGAGGCTAAACAGGTTCTAGTTACCCATCCACTTAGAGGAATGAAGACGTTTAAGCAATGAAATTCATACCAGTTGAACCGAAAAAAATATTAAAACTAATTTTCTTATAGCTCAGTTCTCCCACTCATCTGTATTTCATGACACTGAAGAAAAGATACACTCCCTAATTAAATCAGTGAGACAGATGCAAATTTTCTCAACTATTTTAGAGGATGACTTCACCAGTACAGAAGGCATAGGCAGTCCAACAGGTGGGGAGGAGATCTTAAAAGAAAAGCAGTTAATGAAAACAGTGCCTCCCATTTAAATAGCATTAAATGGCACAAAGACTTCAGGAAAATTTAGTAAATATTGTGACAAATTCATTTGATTACTGAAAACAAGGGTACTTTGCAATTATTTTTTTTTTCTATTCTGATTAATAAGCAGGTATTTTGCCTCTTTTTAAGGAAAACAAAACAAAACAAAATAAAACAACAGAAGAACCCAACAGTATTTGGCTTGTCACGGGAAGTTTTGTATTAATTAATTTTTACTGACATAATAGCAGGTAGAAGAGCATTTAATTATTTACCATGCGATGAAAGCACAGTTCTGCTTAATTAACAGTCAAAAAAAAATTATTCCATCTGGAAGTATCCATGTAGAAGCTGTTTGTTAGAAGGGACAGACTGTTCATTGCAGCAGGAATACACACAGTTGGCAATATTTATTTTTAAAACTATCTTATTTAATGGGACAATAAAAATGGTTTAGAGCCATGTCAAGTAGGTCCCGCAGTAAATGTTAATTACCAACAGACTGTTGCCACTTAAGGAACAACACCCCAATGTAGCTACCAAATTTAGCTGTTATGAATGCATTATTCTGAGGGCTTTCTGCAACAAGAATGAGCTCTAATACCAAATAAAGGATCTTATTGTGAGTTGACTCCATGGCCCTGTGGTCTTCCCGCACAGGGAAAGTAAAAACACGCTTTTCTGTTTCTCAGTGGGCCTTTTTACTGAAGGAAAACATGAGATTTTGCTGCACATTTCTCACTCCTCCCTTCCTCCCACACAGCAACTTTTAGAAGTTTGGAAAAGCATCATGCAAGTTAGAGCAGTCACTGAACTGATTTTTCAAGGCTTTTATGTGAACACTGCCTTAAAACAAATAAAAGCATTAATAGCTTGCAGAAGACAGGTACATTTATCACAAAGGCTTCACAAGACTATACACGAATAAATTTCCCTGTCCAGGTAGTTATCCACATACAGATCAAAGCAAGTCTTACAAAAAGATAGATTTACCTAAACCTTCAGATTCAAAGAGATAAGTCTCATCAACTCCAATGGCCCTACACCAGTTAAGAAAGTTGGCTGTATTATCTCTGGCAAAAAAAGATCCTGACGGAGCATCCTTCTTACATGGAACTTTTCTCATAGGAAAATTCTGGCGAGGGAAGAAAACAAAAAGTACATTGTGCACATCGACATTGCCAACAGATTTCAAAGCATATTTGCAAAGGAAAATATTCCCTAAATGATGAATACAGAAACAATGTTTAAAAACTATTTTGTGTTCAACCCACCATGTAGTCTACTAAAAAAGCTAGGCTAACACAGAGGGTATTCCACCTTACCATTGTGGACAGTCACTGTTGCTCTGCAACTTCTCCCAGAATTGCCCATACAGCTGCTTCCCCATTTTCCCACATGCTGTGGTAAAAGTCTTACTGGTGTTTTCACAGGTCTAGACAATTATTCCCATTACTTACAACTATTCTTTTACTAGATAAACCAGTAAAAGATAAACACCAAAAAACCCCTGGTCTGGATATCATGAAACAGTTCCTCCTGGGAAGTTTCCGTTCTGGGAAACACTACCAATAGAACACATCAGCTGCCGATCTACTATTTGACAAATCCAAGCATTCCTGTAGCTATTCAGGGTATTCGTACACTGAACGCATTTGACTTGTGCCAGTGTTACAGTGTTTTGTACTCCAAAGGGACAGATCAGCATTTTTCGTTGTGCAAACATAGACTGGAAGTTGCTTGAGATTCATGTTTCAACTCAGCCTTGGTTTCTAACAAAAATACTAAAGCCCATCTCCAGGCACATCTCAATACAGATATTTTCATGGCTAACCTATATACTAGGGTTTAGCCATCAGTATCTGGAATAAAACATTCCACCAAGTGCCAATGGATATCTTATTACCAGTCCACACTGATGTTATTGGGGAACAAACTCCAGACTGGGACTAGATCTTCCTCTGGTGAGCCTGCTACTGAAATCAAACAAAACCAAAAAAACCATAGTAAGGGCCTTAGGATTTGACTAAGAAAGTGAGTCATTTGTCGCATAAGGACAGTTTGTCTACATGTAACACCCCACTGCTGTTAATCAGTCTCTGGATACACAGCACACAGAATGCCACTTTGGGAAGCCTCACTCACCTGCTTTCTTTTTACCGCTACTTACAATTAAAGGGTTTATATATATTGTGATTTTTAATACATGACTCACCCTTAAGTTATTTGAGCTACAACATTTTTTAATTGTGTTTTGAAGAACACCAACCAATTGGCAGAGTAGAACCCCATTATCAAGTTCCTCAAGCAGCTGTTCTGCTTTGACTTCTATTCCTGAAAAAGAAAACGTCAATATTAGAGTTACTCCACAGAAGGTAAAGAAGTTTCATATGAACTTAGAGGCAACTCAAACAACATTCCCGTGTTAAATACTAAAAATTAGTAGAAATATTTAAGTAAATTAAAATCAAATATCCACTTAATTTGATTTTAAATTAACCAGATTCAGAAATATAAACTGGAGTGATTAATCATCCTACCTCTAAGGGGTGGCAGCTAATAAAATCCAAACCCAAAGCATGCATTTTAATGCAGTTCTCCTAGCCGTTCAGGTTCAAATACACTGGATCTCGACAGTACGATAGATATTAAGCGTCAGCACTGACTGGAATATTGGAAAATGCTTTGAAATTTATTAGGCAGTGGTTGATTTTTAACCTCACCCAGCAAGCCAGACAGCCAGATCGACAGATCTTCTTGCATAGGCACCAAAGTTGCTTCGTGTCGCACAGATATCCACTGGTCATACAGACACACGTCTGCCAAACCTGGCCCATGTCTGGGAGTCAGAGGACTTCGAGGACTTAAGGGAAGGTCATCTCCAAACCACACCTGCAGAAGATTTCAGTAAGCTGAAGACAACAAGCTCTAACATTTGCAGTCAGATGATGAAAGCTTGCAGTTCTGAATTACTCTAAAGGTCTATGATTTAAAAAGCAAGTGTTCACTCCCCTGCAGACAGATCACCAAACCAACACAACAGTAATCACTAATGAGAGCTGCACCATTGGTAACTCCTGCATCAAAAGTACTACTACATTCATTCTCATTACTTCTTTGGATTTAAAATTACATGCTTTCCTGAATACTGAATAATAAAAACATGCATTAAATTTGTGTTTATATTTTCCCCCCTAGCAGATTTTAAGTAATGAAATCTGAAGTCTGTCATATAATTTACTAACGACTGATTTCTCTGATCAAACATTTCAGAGGCATTTTGTGCTTAAATCATCGAGATGGTGATGTTTAAAGGGGAAACATATTCCCATGCAAGAACATAACACACTTCTTGAATATGAATCCTTAGCAATTCTCTTAAGAATTGCATATTTTCAAACTGAGAGGCAGTTTCAAGACAAGGACCACAACGAAATTTCATGTACACAATTCTGAAAGACAGACTACTTTCCTTCAGTTCAGTGTGTGTATAAAATCTATTCATTTATTTATACTTGAATGATTAAGTAGAATATAGGTGTTTTAAAGACACCTCTTAATCATCAACCAAGTTTTTAAATAACCTCAGGCTTTGACTTCAAAACCTTCTTAGGTAACAGCACCTTGGAAGGGAAAGGATCACCTATCCGAGATAACACTTGGTTATCTATCGTGTCACACTGCTCCATTTGTAAAAGAAAACTATCACTCTTTTTTTTAAAAAAACCCTAGAGGTAACCCTGGGGATTCTAGCATTTCAAGAGCTTCAGGGTAGACCTTTGAATGAAAAGAATTATTATACACAATTCAGACATTTCAAAAGGCATTTACCTGAACTGCATTCTGCATGGTCATCTGCATTTACATTAGTTTCTCCCCCTGGGGAAAGAGAAGAGAATTCTTAATACAGTCCCTCTTGCTTTCATGAAAACCCTAAGAAAAGAAAACACCAGTGCTTTTGGCAAAATATGAGCAAGTCTAATCAGGAATGGAAGAGGAAAAAGGAGGAAGTTTCTTAGTAGCAAAGATTTTGATAAAATATTCAGTTAGCTTCAGCTGTCTGCCCTTAAATAAAGCAGCAGTTACTACAGCACAAAGTAGCAACTAACTTGGTATGCATAAATAATACTCAAAGGTTTGTGTGACTTTAAAGAGCTGTACGGCATTTACTTTGCCAAAGAGAAATATATATACTATAAATACGTCAAACCATTCTTGGATTTAACAATGTTGGTGTTCACTCCTCAGCGATCACAAACATATCTTGTACATGCTTGCATACATATATGACAATTTGAGATTATATTAAAGACTTTGAAGATTATGAAGAATAGGAGTTCTTCTTGTATGTGTAACTGAGAGAAATCAATGTTTTTATTAATTTCCATTGAGATTTTCACTTAGATTTCCAGGCAGCTAGCACATGCCCAAGCTTTCAACAGAATGCTTCAAACTGTTGCAGCAATATGGTTATTGGGACAATTCCCTGACAAAACAATCCTCAAGGAAAGTTTTAAAGGCAATCTGGTCAACATCTGCTCTCCTGGAGCCAAGGTAGTGTTGTCCAGCAATGCTTTCAATCATAGGAAAACTCAGCACAAAGCCTATACTGGGCTGGGGATCAGTAAGTTTCTCCACAGGCTCCAGGTTGAGAGATGTGCAGTATTACCAGGTTAGCTTGCACACACACACCCAAGAGGGAATTTCCTCAGTATAATTCTCCACAGTGGTAGTGGAAGGCATTACAACCTCAAAAGGTACCTCTCTGGGTCTGGAAAGCAGTTAAAAACAACTTTCTCGCTCCATTACTTAATAGCTGCAATAAAACTTCATTCTACTGGTTAGGCTGGAAACTAGGTTGCAGACATAGCCAGACAATTTTAACTCAACCTGTTTTCCTTTAAAAATGAATAACTCCTCTCTCCTCTCCCAGATGTTTAAGCTTTGTACATAGGCAGTGTTCTTTTCTTCTCTATCTGTTGCACAACCTGGCCTTCCTACAGGAAAAGACCAAATAGCCCACCACTGAAGACCCAGTTCTCATAAAAATTCTTCCCCTTACCCAGAAAGCAGAACAGTTCCATTTCCTCCCCATTTTTCCCCTCCCATTTCCTTGAACCTCCCACACTACATAAGACCACACATGTCAGGTGTTTCAAACAACTTACCTCCACAACCAGCAAACAAGCAACCAGCTTATTCAGTTTTCAGACCAAAGCCACTTTCTTGTAACAGGACTGCTAGCACTTCACAGACTTTATCAGCGAAACTTCAAGTTTTATCTTTCCCCTGCTTTTATTTCTAGGGAGGAGAAAAAGAAAAAAAAAAGAAAAAAAAAGAAAAAAAAAAAAGAGACGTCCTCTCTTTGATGTCATTCTTCCTTCTATGAATGAACAAGAGAAGGGCAGTGCATATACCAAGCATTACTAATGAGCATGTTATGCTTCCCACAGCTTTGTCCAGGGGAATACATTTTCCT
This sequence comes from Thinocorus orbignyianus, assembly GCA_013400375.1. Taxonomy (NCBI): domain Eukaryota; kingdom Metazoa; phylum Chordata; class Aves; order Ciconiiformes; family Thinocoridae; genus Thinocorus; species Thinocorus orbignyianus. The sequence continues at coordinate 100,518 of VXBW01007380.1, read as the reverse complement.
TTATGATAAGAAAGCTATTGTCCCAAGAGACTCACAGTAAGAGGCTTCATTGATTAAAAAAAATAAATAAAACAACAGCAGAAGAGCCAGTAGAGAAGTTGGTCTCATTAAAATAAGGAGCTCCAGATAGGCTAACAAGAGCTCTAGCATATTAACTGCCAAAGGAAAACAAAAGGCAGCCTAATTCACAGCGAGCACTCAAAACACGAACAAAGCAAAATATTCACACAGCAGCTATCGCAAGAATGCTCAGCATCTGCAGTTTTGTAGCATGTGTAACAGAACTAGTTTAGGGAAAAAAAAAAAAAAAGAACAGAAAAAGGAAAATTGTGACACTTGAACTTCAAGGACCTGCTCTTCTAAACCAAGTTATTTTATAAGCCCATATGTCAAAGGGCTCTCTAGGAAATCAAGCAGCTTCACTTAATATCAGCCATCCGAATAACAACAACAAAAAAACCCTCCGATGATACAGGCTACCTTTCACAAACGTGGAGTTGAAAATTAATACGATAACAATTACCCATTGTCCGATCCCAAACAGGCCGGCTCTGAGATTGCAGAGAATACAGATTACTGAAGCTTTATCACTTACAGGGAGAGGCATGGGATGAGAAGACCCAGAAGTCTGCCACCTTCAAGTAGTCAGCCTGCAAAGGTGCAAAAGGTGCTGTAGCGAAGCAAATACTGCAGTACCAGGTAAAGTCATAACCAAATCTGACTTCTTCTAAAACCAGTTGGGTTTCCTGAATCAAAAAGCTGTACATAATGAATGAAGCAAGTATTTGATACTGAATTCAGGCAGCTCCAGCTAGATCTGCATCAGTTTCTAGGTATGCTGGTTTATCAATTCGCCTTCATTCAACCTGCATCAGGTGCTTACGGATCACAGCTGTGAGAGAAAACCCCAGAATGAAAATGCACTGTATCACGCCCCACCCATGTCCTTAGACCATGCCATTCTCATTTCCAGGCCAGCTCATATCCCTAAGGAAGGCTCTCTACCTGCTTCACCTCTTAAAACATGGGAAGCACTAGAAACCTGCAAACACTTACCGACCAGGGGGGCAACCAGCCCAGCTCCACGCTCAGCAAATGTAGAGATCCCCCACCTCCAGCAGTGCTCCCAGAAAATACCTCATTCCTGCTGGCACTTCTGCTGCCAACAGCCTCTGTGGGATGGGAGGAGAGGAGAAACGCCGCCTAGTAATATCTTATGGCTGGATCAATACGGCGACACTGATTTACTGTGAGAGGGGTGGGCAGCCCCAGATAATATACTGGGGAAGGTAGGAGCTGCCTTTGGCTGGCCAACTGCCAAGCCGCCGATAATGGACCAGAGCTATGGATGAATATTAGGAAAGAGGTGAGAAAAACATACCTTATCTACTGGCATGTGGTATAGGGACAGGAATTCCTCAGGAAAGGGGATGCAGACACACCCCAGATGTGACCCACAAAGGACAGCCTCACAAGACCATAGTCTGCCTCTGCTCTCCAGAGATGCCCACCACTTTGCCCCCAGGCAAGCCGAGAATCAGCAAAGTCAGCAAATCCTAAAGCACTTTACGCAAATACTTCAGGGTGCTGAACACATGCTCTGAGATGGTACAAAGGATAGTCTGCTTAGATCAGTTGTATCAGGTTTTATAGATCATTCACTGGGGCCCAACCAGCAAGACACGCTACACTAATTACAAGCCATCTGTAGCACAAGATGAACTGAGTCCAAGCCCCATTTTACTTGACTGCACAGTTTACAAAGAAAGAAAACAAACAAAAATCCACAACTCCATAGATACCCAAAACATCAATGAAGCCACCATTGACCTAGCTTAACTGGAACCTAAAGGGATTCACAGACTCACTAAAAAGCCCTGAGTTCACAAACTTATTAAAAATATCCTGAGCAGAAACACTTTTATGTTTTCACTATGTATTTAAGATATATAACACGTCATCTTCTATTCCATCAACACTCAAAGACAGTCACAACAGACTAACCCAGAGCAGCTGAAAACTGTACATTAGTGTTGACAGTACCTACCGAACCCCACATTTTTAAACATTCTGAAATGAAAGAAGCTGTCAAGTCAGTATCTGTTGAAACCGACTACAGGACAGCCAAGATTTTTTTCTGGGTACAAGTATCGTAACATGCAGAAGGAAAGAGGTAGGCACAAGAGACATCCAAGGAGAACTACTCTCTCCCATCACTACAGTAATTACAGAGCCCTTTTGTTGCAATACTGAGTCAGCAGGAGCTCTTCTTCCCTGGGGAGACCTCAGAGGCATGAAAGAGAAAGAACAGGACTAGTTAGTCCAAGGTGAAGGGCTTTAAGGTGGCAACCAACTCCATACATTAAGGCACGCTGACTGCTCTCCTTGGGGGTTGCCTTTTGTACCTCTCCATGACAGAGCACACAGCATATGGCAGCGAGACACTCTTCCCTTCCAAAGGGCAGCGAAGGCCCTGGATTCACCTGCCAGGGCAGAGAAACCCACTTGAAATCATAAAGAATCATAGAATGGTCAGAATTGGAAAGGACCTTAATGATCATCGAGTTCCAATCCCCCTGCCATGGGCGGGGACGCCTCCCACTACAGCAGGTTGCTCAAAGCCCCATCCAGCCTGGCCTCAAACACTTCCAGGGATGAGGCATCCACAGCTTCTCTGGGTAAAATCAGGGAGGAGTGCTTCATCTCAACAGCCAGCATCTCCGCAGGAGACACGCAGACGGCTCCTTTACCACAGGAGCATCCAGTTTGGGGAGAGGCTGGATAACAGGAGACACGCTACCCCTGCCACTCGCTCTCAATCACAAACTCTTTCCTCCCTCCACTTCCCACCCTACACTGCTTCCAGCAAAGCAGCGCTGAGGGGAGCATCACTTGATGGCCAAGAAGCAGGGTACCGACCGGCCACAGTCAGGAGAAGTTCATTACCACCTAAATATAAAATCCTGTGTTACTACGATGAAAGATCCACCCAGTACTTTTAGCATTACAAACGCATAGGCCAGCTATGCCGTATAGGTCCTAAGGGTATACATGTACTTTTTCCCCCCCCACGTCTTGATCTGATACCACGCCAGAGGTGACACACGGCATCCCTGGCATATGGCCAGCTTTGGGGCAAAGCAAGCAGCCAGACGGTTTGGGGCTTACGAAGCAATATGAATGAGCGTTTTAGCCGGCAGCGCCGGGGCGAATTTCCTACAAAAACATCGCCGCATCCTCAAAGGCTTGTACGAGGCACCAGGAGAGACTGGTTTGCAGGGCGCTATGCAAAACCCCTCCCCTTTCCCTTCCCCTGGGTGAAGCTGCCGGCATCCCGCTTCCAGCATCGATGTCAGGAAGGCTAACTCTTTGGGAAAAGCGACCCAGACCAGCGCGATAACCGGCTTATTCCAACACCGGGGGCTGCCCACGGGGCTTCCTGCGATGCTCAGCGCCCTCCCAGCGCGGTCCCTCTCAGACGGGCGCAACTGACCCAGCGCCACCGCTCCGCAGCAGAGTACCCAGCGCACCCCAGTGCGAGGAGAAACCGCACACCGCCGTGCTGCCGCTGCTCCCGTCCCGTCCCGTCGCAACCCCCCGACCCCTCACCCCTGGGCCGGACCCCCGGTACTCACCAGCCACCACTCCCTCGCTGCCCCGGCACCACGCACCAGCGCGCCCCCACCCGCCCCGCGCCGGCCGCTGCGTTCGAAAGGACCAATCAGCGCCCGCGGGGCGGTGCCAGGGCGGGAGGGGCGAGCCCGCTGCACCTGGGCCGGGGTCCTGGCGCCGGGCGGTTCGCAGTCCCCCCTTATTCCCCCCGGCAACCCCCTGCCTCCGGGGGCAGCTCGGAGGGTCTCCACCGGAGCCCCCGCCGATTTAGGGGAGGGATTCTGTAGCGGAGCCGGGGCAGCGGCAGATGGCCGGGCTGTCATGAAAGCAAGGGGCCTCAGCGCCCCTCCCTCCTTGTGTGACCAGCTGCCTGGCTCTGCTTCCCTGGGGCGGTGGCCGGGCATTCGGTCAGCCCCGGTGGGAGCAGGGTGCCGGGCTGAGCGACACAGTCACTTCTTTTTCAGCGATTTAATTTTTCAGTGATTTAATTTAATTTTTCAGTAAGTTCTCTTCTAATGCTTGGGAAAACTGCGTTTTTGAAGATTCTAGTGCCCGAATTTGTGAAAATCCTTACTTTGCAGCCAGCGAGGCGATGTGGGTTTCAGGCTCTCGGTGGTTTTCAGCTGGGTGTGAACATGAGGAGGAGGAAGAACCTGGCACTTGACCCACGCTGTAAACAGGGTTATTTCATACCATGACATAAATGTTTAATATTAAATTAAAAAGTTTACTACGGAGTCTCTCCTGTGATGCCTGTGATCCTGAGAACTTCTTGCCCTGGTGCTGGACCCCCAAGCCTTTCCCTTCCTCCCAAAGCTGTAGCGCCCGCGGTGTCCAACGCCCACTGTCCACTGCTGGGACCACACAGCTTCCTGATGATGGAATGGGCTAAGTACAGTCCTGGTGTATTTTATGTTGGTATCGGGATCAATATTGGTTCTTTAGTATTATTAATGTTAATTATTTGGTCTTATTCTATGAAATCTGTTTACATTTCAACCCTCAGGTTTCCTGATTTTTCCAGATTCCCCTCTTTGGGTGGGGAGGGGTCATCAGGTGAGAGAATAAGTGTCTAAATGACAATATATTGCTGTGGGTTCTTCAAATCATAACAGGGGTGCGTGCCTACCCACAGAGGGCCTGACACAAAGATGATTTTCTGCATCAGGGCACAGAGTGTTTGTGCACCGAGTGCCTTTCTCACACTGCCAGCACTGCAGGGCCACCGGCTGGAGGACAGCGTGGTCAACACATGGGTGTCCCAGCCACCTGGGAACAGACCCAGGCACATGAAACCACCCACCCTGCCTACAGCCCCTGTTTGCGTCAGGGAGCCCACACCGCCTTGCACGTCATTCAAACACACTTAGGGTATTTTTCAGACCCACTAAACTCCAATAGACAAAAGTCATAAAGCAAAATAACCTGCAATGCACTTTCACCAAATATGGATACTGTATTATTTTTACTTTGAAATAATAATGCAAATGAAGCTACATATTTATACCATGAGAAGGGTTGGGGTTTTTGTGTGTGTGTGTCTGTGGCTTTTCTCCATTACATTATTTTTCATCTCCTGAAGAAATAACATCTTGCACGTGTTATGTGAGCACATTTCACAGTTGAACAGCAAATGACGGTGGGATTAACCACTTCAGCTGGTTTATTACTGTAAATATCTGGGATGTATTCTTTAATGGAGGCCAAGCACAAAAACACTGCAATGAAGAAATATGAATGGAAACCTGCATTTTCCCATTCGTTAAGAGGAACCATAACTGCAATCAGCTTAATTGCAGCAGGAATTATCAGGGTTCCTCTGAGGAGTTGATGGACTCTTTCTGATCAGAGAATATAAATACAGAGAAAGTTATATTCACATGTGATGATCTGATAGCTATACAATATTCTGTGTATAGTGAACAAAAGGACTTTTTTGAATCCATGGCATGTTACTATAAAAATGCAGTAAAGAAAATTGAATGTGGTATGGGATATTTTTCTATTAAAATAAATGCTATGTGGTCCTTTGAAAAGATATTTCTCCTAAAATAAAATAAAAGGAATCCATCACTGCACATCCCAGATCTCACAGAGAAGAGGTGTGAATTTGTGATCATTCACTCTCCATGACATCAGCATCTCTGCGTGATGATGGTTAAATGTCCGTAATTCTGTAAGACGGCCCAGAAGACATGCAAAGTGTTGAGGGTTATCCGGGTGGTGAAGTTTGCAGAATTTTTGTAGAATATCCAGCAGGGGTTCTTGAAGCCTTTCCACGGACTCTCTGTCCTTTATGTATTGTCGATCTGGTTATGGTTTTAAAAGAAAAGAAGCAATTAGCAAATATATGCTCTGATACAATGTAAATATTTACACTGATAAAAGGATATAAAATATCCAACTATTTACACGGGGCACTGATGATCATATCTACCAAGAATATTTATTTTCAAATCAAGACGGAATAAAAATGCTTAACGTAGTGTTTTTGGCTTGGAGTTTTCATGTAAACTTCTCACTCAACCTTTTCAAAAACTGAAGAATTTAAACTTGGAAATGTTTCTCTGGGATTGTATCATCATCTCCCAGTGCAGTTCTACACCTGAGTACATCTGGTGATGCATTGCAACAGCTGAGCAGCATGGCAGAACTTCTTGGCGGTGTAGTACAGGTGAGGAATTTGGCCAGTAGGGAAGAGTATACATGCAGGTCACCAGGGAGAAATTAAATGTCCTCATCCTCAGAGAAAATTTCTTTGTTAGAAAATAGGTATCCTGTTTTGTTGTTGTTCATTTGGAAGCATGTGTTTGGGTATTTGGAAAGGGAGGAAAAGAGGGGGCTGGGGAGTTTTTGTCACTGAAATTTTTGGTGTAAAAAAATTTCCTAAGCCGCACTAAGACAAAGGCAATGGGATTGCTTCACCTTCCCATCTTCCATGAAACCTGATTTGGAAACCTCAGTGTCTGTCTTTTATCCTGAAGCATCAGGTTTCTCCCATTCCTATGATGGTTTGTTTGTAGGCAATACAGTTTCTCTGTATGTTGTAAGCAGAGCTTGTTAGTTCTGTGCTGTTAAAGAATTAGTTTTTACAGCAAAACCTGTCATCAAGGCTGAGACACTATTATGCCGATACTTCTGAAAGGCCGGTTTCCAACACTTCATAGTCGAGAGGGCAACTTCCTGCCATCTTTCTGCTCTTGCCAGCTGTTGTTCGTTCAATAAAAGCTGAAGACCTTCATCACCATTCTCTATTCTAAGTTATAGGATTTCCCAATTTCCCCTCTAAAAAATGTGACATCACACAATGGTCTGTAGTGATGTACATGTAACCACATCTGGTGTTGTCTGAAGAAAGAAGCCTGTATTGCTTAGCAGTGGATAGATAGTGGTAATTTTTTTTAGGCAGGGTGCTTAGGCACCTTTTTTTCCTTGCACACAAAACCAGATGGTGTAGCAGGACATTTGGAGTTTGGATTTGTGTGCTTGTTTTCTGGTTTAACAACTGAATATACTGAGTAAGCATGTATGCTCACTTATTCTATGTAGAATGTAAGTTTTTACAAGTCTTAGGTCCCACTTCTCGTACTTTCTTTCCAAAACCACTAATATTTAATTCTGAATTAGAATTTACCTGGAGACAGGATAACTATGGCTGTGAGCAGCGCGTATTCTTCCTGTGTCATCTTCAGCTCTCCAATGCTTTTATAAAAATTAAACATGGGAGTTATGAATTCATCTGAGATACCTGTGTGAGAAAAAAAAGTTATAATATTTTAATTACTGAAATGATCTAGTTTGTTGCCACACAGAAATTATTTAGTGTTTGAAGCCTCGACTGTCTAGGTGGGAAAAATTTACTACACAAATCAGGCCTGATGCAAGATGATTACTTACAAAAATGCAAGACCATCCTTGTCTTCCAGATGAGTGTAGAAATAAGCAAGCTCTGGGAATTTCTTTTCACATGGTTTCAAAGTCTTTCTTTCAAGAAAGTCCTTTTCCTCTACAGGTTTGTCTGTCTAGCTCTTCAGGACAAGTCTCTTATGTGTTTCTCTCACTGTCTGCTGATATTCTAGCTGTCTTCTGTCTCCAGTATGCACAGGTTGTGAAACAGTCCCCATGTTCCCTATCTTCACATTAGTTATATGGAAACCTCTCAGGGTGTATGCTTTAATTCTAGCCCAACTCTACAACTAACTGCCTTGAGCAGTTGCTTTGGTTGTCTCCTTAAAGAGTTTTAAGTGCTCCTTTTATGTAGCCCGAAACTTTAGCTAGGTCTAGGATTACCTGTAGTCCAAGATCAACTTGCTTGCAAATACTACTACCTTCCAGCATAAACTAGTGTACTATAAAGTACAGAGCCATAAATAATTAAAATCCATCCCAGTTTAAGGATGGGATCATGTGATTCTCTTGCCACCAGCGAAACCCTTGTGGGGTTACCAAATTGGGCCATGCCGGCTAAGCTTCCTCTTACTGACTATGTCATCAAGTCACAACGTTCTTACTTAGCCTTAAATTACAGATGTACTTCATTCTGCTTTCTGGTGTAAAAGAGAAGTAGGTCCTGTGACAAAAAATATTTTTATTTTTTTAAACTGGTGTGTGAGTCACTCAGAGCAGCCACTAGACTGTTGACAATGGCTGCTTACAACTCTGAAGCAGTAATATGGATGAGATGTAGAAACCTGAACCAGTGGTTTTGCAGCATAAAGCCTGTCCATCTTCCTTGGCTGGAAGGATGGAAAACACTTCAGTTCCCATAGACGAGGGCCGTAGGATTTCTTGTCATTTTCTTTTTAATTTTGAGCCTTTCTGGGAGAAGATTTTGTAACTTGGTGTGAAAACTACATGAAATAATGTGACTTTGAGTGTTGTATACAACGCAAAGCTGAAATCCAGGACTGGTAAGGTTTGGAGTGCTTCCAATAGGGGAAATTCAAAATGAAACTCAGCAGGTGGAACTCAAAGAAAGGAAACATGAAGTCACTTGACTTAACTATGAACAATCACGTTTTGCTGCTACAGTGAGAACTCACTTCAATCAATGGGATTGTTATATGTCCCAACAGCGAAAATATGATCTTGACGGGTGTGGTTTATTTTGTGGCTAGATGATGTGTTTAAGCATGTGACATGAGCAACCCATGTTCACTTCAGATTACAAGCTGCAAATCTTGTTTTTTTTGTAACAAGTTCAACACTATTAAGAAGAGTCTACGGGAATTAAGCATATATATGTGATGTGGGTCAGCTTGTCCTTTGGCAGTTAGTTACACAGCTGGAGCTTCTACAGAGGAAACAATAGTCATAGCATCCAATGCTCTGTGAGCTTTATGTCATTAGTCATCAACGTTAACTATTTAAAAGTTTGAACACTTGTTACTGCTGACTTTGGAGAACTGTCTGTCTCTCTGTTGGGCAGTTTTAAACGTCAAAGTTCCTTGCAATCTGACACATGTAAAGAACACATACATATGATATGCCAAAGTCTTAAAGTTTGTGTGAATCTAGAAACAGGAGAAAAAATCATAGCATAATCATAAATAAGTCTAGCTGAGCCCTAAAGCAGAGCAAATGAACTCCTTTTGTTGGAATAAATAGCTTAGCAATGACATGAGAAAAATCCAAGACAAACTGGATATTTTTAGAAGTCTCTGTGCAAGGTATCGCGCTGCTGGCCATGATCGTCTTGGCAGCAAACAGGAAATGGGAGGAAGTGGGCTGTGACTAAGACTCCCAGAATTTGTTTCTTATATTCGTCATTTGATATTTTTTTTCCCCCTCTTTCTTTTTTTGGGTCAGGTTAGTTTTCAGCGGGATGAATTCATTGTTTTGCTGGCCACAAAGCTCCTCAAGTCCTACTGTCTTTATAGCAGAAGTGAGATTAAAATAATGTTAGTGAACAGGGTGTGGAATAACTAATTCAGGTCCTCACTGGTCCAGGCACTGTGTAAGCATAAACAATCCTTGTCCCAGAAAGCTTACAATCCAACATTAATAAACTAAAGCAAAAAACAAGTACAGATGTACAAGCAAATGAAATTACGGCAGAGAGCTTCTCTGCACTACTGTACCACAAACAGAGAAATAAAACAAAACAGAAGAGGAGAAAAGGGAGTAAAAAGTGGTGTTTCAGCAATGCAACTGATTTACTTTTAAAGAGAATAGGAATGTTCAAATATACATCACAAGAAAATTATGAATGAAACTATGCAAAATGACCAATTTGAGACTAGAATAATGGAATTTTTTCTTTGTTACTAGTTTTGCCTTCATCTTGTCTGTGCCAGAGTGTCCCTGTTATGTCATCATCCTGTATGCACGTTACACAAACCGCTGTTCCATCACAAGAGGGGGCTGTTTTCTAATGTGACTGAAATGCTTCAGGTTGGATTTAATAAGCTCCGCCGGAAAGCAAAAAAGCAGGAAACAGATGTTTATAGTTCTTTCCTTTTTTTTTTTCCTTTTTCTTTTCTTTCTTATCTACTGTACAAAATGTTGTCACTTCAATTCAGGTTATCAGAAAAAGAATTAAGGGTGATTTCATGCTCGTAACTGAAAAGGCTAGAGGAGAAGTGAATTATATGTCATTTCAAATGTCATTGTTACAAATCATACTCCAAAAGTAAAGAAAAAATCAAATAGATAAAGTTGTATTTCTGGCATCAGTGAGAACCGAAAAGTTATCTCTATCTAACCCTCTTTATTTAGATCAAGCAACAGCCCTGCACAGTACTATGTTAGATAGGCAGAGCTTCCAGGGCAGTGTTACTGGTACCTCCTTCTTAACTTTTTTTCAAAAAGGTTTCAAAATCTTTGTTTCATGCAGCAGTACGGGAATAAGAACATGTGCCTTCTTCACATTGCATTGTGCATCTTTCTGAGCGACACAGATTTCTACCTAACCACCAGCCCAGCCCTATCATCTGTGGAAGGTACTGCAATTCATTTGATTGATTTTGCTATTTTAATGCATGTTGGGCTGTAAACCCCCCAGCAGTCAATGGGAAATACTACCTTTGCTGAGTACAGACTTGCAGAGACTGGAACAGATTAAATTAATTAATAACTGGACCATTATTAATTCAGCACCCCTTACTTCTTGCACAATTTCACTCCTACCTGTAAGCTTAAGACACAGCATTGTTTCAGACTTTGCCTTTTTCAGGGATTTTTCCTATGATTTCTTTCTCAAGGTAAAAGGACTGTTGCTCTTGTAGGTCTGCAGTTTCAGGCCGTAAATAATTGGTTAATGTGATTCTGGAATAGATGTTTTTACTGTGATATTGAGTCAGTATTGCCAGCTTTTTGAGACCTGTATTCCCTCTTCTATTTTATCTGTTGATTAAAACTGAATAGATTAATCTATTGAAGGGGAAAGCCTGAGAGTAAGTACTAATTAACAGTAACTACCACTGTATGATTAATATGGATGAAGAGATCTTTTTTTCTTGATAAACATGAAGGTGCCAGTGGATATTAGACCAAGGGTATATTAGTAGCTGTTTTATGAAAAAAAAAAAAATATTAATTCCTTGCAAAATTATGTCTTATCTTTCACAGTGTTTCATCTACAAGAACTGCCTTCCATGCTGCTTATGAGCTCTTCTAACCTGTTCAAATGCATTGGTGGCTCTTTAAACACTGACCAAATTCATCGTGTTGATTCTGAGAGGCAAAAAAGGGAAAATCCAGCCAGTAGAGAAGATACACCAGAGCATGTTTACATTCTCCACTACGATCGTCTTGTGGAGGTTACGTGGCCAACTTAAGTGAGAGGTTAGCATGTGCCAAGGAGAACTCACAATGAGGATAGCAAAATTCCATCTTCTTAAAAGCAAGCAGCAGGAACACTGCAAAGTCAACCATTGCAAGTAAAGAAATCTTAGTTTAAAAAACCAACACAAACCAACAAACAAACCAAACCAAACCTGCAAGGAAAATGCAAATGGCATTGCCACACACCATCCTTTGACAGTGGCCTGAGTGCCTGCAAGCAGGAGAGAAGCATGGTCTGGCACACAGCAGCAGCATCTGCACTGCCTTGAGCTAGTCTTCATACATTGAGTCTATTTAAATAAGTTTTTGGCCTGGAGAAGCACTCTTTTGCAGAAAAAAAGAGATTGGGTCGTGTGACATCTGTCCTTGTTTTCATGGGTATAGATTAACTCTGTAGATGTGACTTAAGCACTTTTATCAATTTTATTTGTTGTCCAGGAACATGGCACTGGCTTACTCAGCATGGTAAATTGTGCAGTACCGAGTGCAAACAGAAAAACTCTTTCCTCTACTCCATAAATTTAAAGTGGCCCTAAATTTCTAACTATTTTGGGGCAGTGTGCTGGTTTTACATCAAGTGATAGAATGGTGTCTCCCGTGTGGATGCATCTGACCATTTGGAAGGTTAGATACCTATCATTTGCAGGTATGTTTAGAAACAAGGTGCTGATAGTCTATATTATTTCTGTACTGGCCAGGTCAGTAATCTATAACCTAATCTCTTAGGTTAGGTTATTTGGACTCAGCAGTGAAGATCATTTTATTTTGTTTCTGTGCAGAAACACCAGCACAATGGGGTTTTGAAGAACTACTGCAACTCAGTACTAACCATCAAATAATAAAAGCCAAAGGTAGTGGAAGTGATTACGTATCCATTGCTCTGGTGCCAAATTTTGGCCTTGGTTGCAGTAGTCTCTTGTCCAAATCAACAGGAACTTTGTGTCCCTCATTCAAGGGCAAAAGGTGGCTTCTTGCCAATGCTTTGAAATTGTGGCTATTTCTTTTTTAACTTGGATCTTCCTGTGCTTCAGCAGCTGTAACCCATCCAGAAAGGCAACAGTATATTTCACAATGTCAGGTGTCCTGCTGCCAACCAAAAATTTGGGTCTGGATTCTTCTGTTTGTGTCCATATCAGATAGTATCTTATTCCCCAATACTGAAATTAGTAGAACTGCTCTGTAGAGTAAAATGATGAAATAAAGACCTGTGGCTCTTAATACTGCTGAAAGCAGGTATCCTTGGGAAAACAAGCTATTAATGCTCACTGAGAAAACGAGTATTTCAGCATGGTTTTTAAAAATACTGTACTGCTAGCTAATGGGGAGAGTTTGCTTTCAAAATAACACAAAGAAAGTAAGCATTAAATTGCTAGGATGTCAGCCTTTCACAGAATGAATCAATCAGTCACAACTTGGTGTATGCAGAGCGAAGCATCAAATAAGATGAGTAAGTGGCACAAGCTCTCATTAAGATCAAATAAAATGTCTGTATTTCTCATTAAGTCTCAATATTGGAGTGAGTAGGAGAGGATTTCAGTCTCAGGAGCCGCTAATGAAAGAATTTCCATAACACCTTATGGTGAAAGACATAAGAGCACAAACAAAGCCAGTCACTGAGATGCACCAGGACTTGAGCAATGTGCCTAAGCTAAGAAATAAAAATACACCTCATCAGCATGAGAATAAAAACGAAGGCTGCTAATGCTCAAAGGTCATCACCACCAGATCTCTGGCTTTTTATCAGGAAAAAAAAAAATAAATCCATTCCATACGATCAGAATGGAAAGGCATAAATATTAATAGATGAGAGCAGCATCCAAGTGGACATGATGGCAGGTGACAGAAGTCTGGACAGCTTGTGACTTTTAGGTAGGATGCCTGCTCCGATTTTATGGATACAGAATATCAGGAGTTGACAACAGGAGTTATGTGACATTCAGACAATTGTCTGTACCTAAAAATATGTGGACAGAAGTTCTGACTAACAGCAATAATTTATGGCTGATGGCCTGACAGTGTTTAGGACTCCACTAAGAACCATAAATAATCCTGATGCTGCTTCTTCATTAAATACCTATAAGTTTCATTTGTAACCTCTCACTCAGCTATTACTGTATTCCTTCTACTGCTCTGTATTGTCTTTGCAGAGTGTTTCAGTTTCCTGCATTCAGTCTTTTTTTT
>VXBW01007380.1:0-86189 GCA_013400375.1 Thinocorus orbignyianus | reverse complement strand
GTTGCTCTGCCTTTGTCCACCAAGTTTGTGGCAGTATCATAGAAGGCCATCAAGTTTGTCAGGCAGGATTTGCCCTTGGTGAAGCCATGTTGACTGTCTCCTATCACCTCCTTGTTTTCCATGTGCCTTAGCAGAGATTCCAGGAGGATCTGCTCCATGATCTTGCCAGGCACAGAGGTGAGACTGACTGGCCTATAGTTTCCTGGCTCCTCTTTTTTCCCTTTTTTGAATATCAGGTTTATGTTCCCCTTTTTCCAATCTGCAGGAATTTCACCAGACTGCCACGATTTCTCAAATATGATGGAAAGTGGCTTCGCAACTTGGTCCGCCAGCTCTTTGAGGACCCATGGATGGATTTCATCAGGTCCCATGGACTTATGCACCTTTAGGTTGCTCAGGTGGTCTCAAACCTGATCTTCTCCTACTGTGGGTAGTTCTCCATTCTTGGAGCCCCTGGTTTTACCTACTGTGACTTGGGCAGTGCAGTTAGAGCCCTTGCCAGTTAAGCCATTTGTATTACTCTAGGAGTCACCATTTCCAGTCCATCAAACAATAGCCTCTTAAAATAAATTAAAATGATAGAAGTGTAAAAACCTACAAAATATAAATCTAGAAATGAACTTGCTAAATCAAACTAAATAAATACCTTCAGCAAGTGAGCTATTGTGAAGTTTCCTAAGCTCTTTATCAGAGTTTCAAAGGTAAAATTGTTGGCCTAATTTTTGCATACATCAGTAACAGCTTCACATTACTGATTTTTAAAGAGTTTCAGAACTGAGTCCGAACCTATTTCTATAACTAGTATTGAAGTTAACCATTATCCTGTCTCTTCTCCTTCCAACCATTAAAAAGGAAGGCCAGAAACCGGAATCTACAGAGTCTCTGATTCATAATTGGTTTTAGATTGGAATTTTGCATGATAGGTAGCTGAAGGTTGGATAAAGTTTTCTAGTCTATAGAGAAAAAGGCAAAACTTTCAATACTGTACCTGTGCAGCACAAAGAATACATAACAATGCAAAACATGACTTTGCCTGCTTTAAGGAACAAACAATATCCAGTTCCATTTGGCTTTTCAAAATTATTAAGATTTATGTCTAGAACCAGTAGAATTTATCACAGCCACTGAGCCTTCAATGGACCTTAAGAAGTAGAAAACATACTGAGAACACGCCATGTTTATAATTCTTCTACGCACCTCGTGATTCAATTTTATGAAACTGACCCTAAGAATAGGGTGTTCCCTTCAGTAATCTCCAGTAACATCTTAAAATCTTTTTCTTTTCTTTCCGTCCTTTAATGATTGCCTTTGAAAGCATAAATATTAATACTTTATGTGAATGATTTGAAATGGTGGTATTTCTTCTTCATCCTTATTTTGTGCTTGTCACTGGAGATTTGTACTGGGTTTATGTGATGCAGCATTATTCGTAACACTTGCGATGTATTTCTAAGTAAACCTTTACCTTATGACCCTTCAGCTCAAGCCTGAGTTAGAGTTGTTCTGGTTAATATAAAGAACAGCATTCAGATAACCTGTTCCAGTGCTAATAAACAATTTTTCTAGCTTTCCAGGGGGCAAAATACTGACACAGAAGTGGTGATTGTTTTTCCTTTGTTGAACAAGATACTTACCGCTATTGCGAATTCTTTCTTCTAAAAGGACAGTATGTCCTGTAGGAAGTTTCCTACTGAAGATCTCAGCTGAGCGTAGGAACATGGCTTCTACTGCTGAGCCCTTCAGCAAAGCAATCTGATCTTCATGATCAAGGGTTTGGAAGCCTGGGGAGATACTAGAGATAAGTAAAGCAGCAACAGAAAAGTCCCCACTGCTTTCTGTCCTGAAGTTCTTGCATGAGGTGTTACACATCTGTGTAACCTTGATGTTGATGTCAGTAGGGTTGCCAAGTGCTGCAGAAATTGAAACGCAGAACTGGATCTCACCAAAGTTTATGAGAATTAGATTTGTGTTTCATTATTCATGGTACTTTAAGAGGAACATGATATGCAAAATCTAGTGGTGTGGCATTACCAATAGTGGGGATTTTGCCTAGCCTGGTGCTGTTCCCTAACATCTGCCATTTTTCTACTAGAGCTCTCTATATATCCCTCCCACAGGCATGCTACTTCCAGCCCCATCCATGCTCTGATAGCAAAACCATCAAAGCATCAATGCATTCGAAGCATCTAATTTTAAATATTTCACCTTGCCTTGGGGCTAATACTACGTTTTAAATATGTTTTGGCGGGGAAAATCTCTAAAGCCCACTGAAGAAATCAGAACGAATTTGGTAATTTGTGTGAATATACAGCTGTTCCTCCGAAGAGGAACAGGGAGCTGAAAATCATGGAAACTCTCTTCATATTTGCCATTCCATGTACCCACATTATACCCACCCCCTGATTCTGTGAGGAAGCACAGCAAAAGACAGAATAGAGACTGAAACAAAACGGTGATAAATCCTGCCAAATGTACTCTAAGTTAACACTGAAAATAGCAGATTTCAATTACAAAGCTCCTCCCTCCTCCATTTGCTGCAAGTCAATATCCCAGTTAGCATAAAAAAAAATACAATTACAACTGCAATGATAGAAGAAGGGTCAATATGATGGGAGCACCAGGAAAATAATATCTTCATACAGCTAAGCATTGCAATGCACCTTCTTTAATTTCAGGGAACCTGCACCATGCCCAGTGTTCACTCTTGAGGTAACATTAACTTGAAAAAATACTAACGATGAACTCGGGTTTTCAGTGCTCATCCATAACACGCCATGCAATGACCATAAATATTGGTGTAACCAAGAAGGGGAAGTTCTTGTTTAGGAATCAAAATTCAGGGGATTTCATGACCTAGAGGCTTTGCTAGAAAGGCAGCAAAGTGAGTGAAGCAGAGTCCAGCAAATGTTAGCGATAATATAGAGGCAGACTACTTGGCAATGCAGTGATATATGAAAATAACATCTCTGTAGAGATACAACCCCTTCTCTGAGCATTTTGTTTGTTACTAAGTAAAAAGTGCCACATCTCAGAGTGCCAGAGTTTGAATTATTCAACGTATTATTCCTCTGAGCACAAAGCTCCTTTTCATAAGCAGTACTTGAAGAACCCATGTGTCAGTGGAGGAGGCATTTTTATAGTCTTCAAAATATACACCACAATCACCAAATGGCAAGTGGAAGGCATGTAAACTTTGCAATAAGAAAATTTGCCCCAACACACTTGATTTACCTGGTAGCTTTTTTGTGAATTCCACAAGAACCTGTACATGACTGGTAGCCATTTCTGTTAAAATCAGAAAATTTCCTTCAGCACTGAATTCCTCGTGTAACTGTTAAAAATCAATCAAACAACAAAAAAAATCTGTTAATATTCATTGTCACTTCACATTTAAGACCATAAAATACAAGAATTATTAGACTGGATCAGGCAAGAGGTCCATCTAATAGTGTAAATTGTCTCCAGTGGTTGTTAAAACCAAGTATTTTGGAAGACAACTTAAGAAGTGTAAGAAGTTGACAGTGTCCTCTCCTCTAGAGTCTCTCTCATACTTTGTGTCATGTCTAGCAACCGATATATTTAGGCACTTCCTGAGCAAGAAGTTCTGTGTTTACCATAATATTTAACCAAACACCTTGTTTGCTATTAATTTGTCTGTTTCTTTTTTTTTTAGTATATTTTGGTTTAAACCTACTCAACCTCCCATAGAAATAAGTTCACAAGTTAGTTATGAGTTATGCAACCTTCCTCCTGCAAGTGTCTTCCTTTTAGTTTTCAAAGCTGCTGACACAGGAATCAATTTTCTATGATCATTTTGGTTTGGTGGTTTGTTTTTTTTTTACATTTGAACACAATAGTTTTGTAAAAAAAAAATAAAATAAAAACCTCTCAATTAAACCCTTTTCCCCTCTTCTCCCTGTTTCCCAATCTTTTTTCCATCCTACCACAAAAACTGGGAGCTTTTAAAGGTAATTTAGAATTTCTAGAAGGTAGAGAGGAAGAGGAAAGAAGAGGGGATTAAACAAAAATCCAAACCTGGAAAATATTGGGAATTCGGGTTCAAAAAATGAAGTATTTTCAAGCTTCCAGTTGTCTTTATAGAAAGGAAGCTTGGTTGCAAGTTGAACTCAAGTCACTGCCTATACTGACAATGCGAAAAACAAAGCTCCAAACAGGAAAGGTTAAATTTGAGCATAAAAAATATTTACAGAGTTGAAAGCCTTTTTTTAGCATTTCAGTTTGATAAACAAAGATGTGATCTAACTGTTGATCGAATGGGAAAATGAACTGCAAGCTTTTACCTATAGCTTGCTCTACTACTTAGTACACCTACTTACACTAAGTACAAATATTTTCTGCCATGTAATCCTCAGCTTCCATATCTGCATCTCAAGAATTAATTCATCAATATACTTACTAGTTTTTTTGACACCTCCTGTGGTATTTGTTGTTTACTGTACGAATCCATGATGTAATCAAGAAGGTTCTGCTGTTCTGGGGTAAATTCTACTTTCTCCTATACTGGCAAAAAGAAAAGCCCATCATGAAATGCAGTCATAGAAATGATCTGCCATCTCTTGCTTTGGTAAAAGCTATGTATCTATAGAGACCAAGTGGATGAGAAGTTTGCTTGTCACTGAGACTTCTATAGAAGTGTGTAGAAGAGAGGTGTATAATGCTTCTAAACTACATGACTTTGAGGGGTTTATTATTAGGAATAAAGAAATTTTCAGCAAATAACTAGGTATGATTAAACTTTAATATCACACCTCACCATATGTGATATATGCCTGGATATGTGTCACAGAAAAAATATTTTATGCATTTTATAGGTGCTTTACTCCATTTTGACTAAAATTATCAGAACTGCTTCTATACACAAGATATTTCCTTGGTTTGGTGGGAGATGGAGTTTTAATACAGACAGCTCCAGAGAGTTTGCAACTACGCCATGCTCACTGTACTAGGCATATTTAGCTCAAGCATCACCAATACTGTACGAACTACTACCAGAATTTTCTTACCCTATAAATTTTAGTTGTAGATGTCACTTGTTTCATGTCTTGGCCTTCGTTATCTTCGTTGGTGGTCTGATCTGGAGGCTGTTTCACATTTTTCCGTAGCCTTTTTGACTTGCATTGTATTTCTGTTAACAGACCTTGAACACATAATACAAGAGATAGCAATTGCATTTATATACACCTCAGGCACCAAATAGGTACATAAACATGCCCATGAATGACCTTTACACTAACAAACCCACTTACCTGTTCAGATTATTTCCTCAATGTCATTATCTTTGGTTGTGAGTCTAATGAGACATAGTAGGCACACACTAATGAGTAGTCTGGCCCAGCATGAGCCCATCTGCAGGGCAAAACAGTTGGTTCTGGTGACCCAGCATCCACACAGGGTGCAGGTCAGGGGTCTTGCTTTGGACCAGCTCTAAACTGGTCTTACAGACAGAAAACCCATTAGTGATGGAAGTGTCCCAGAGTATGCCTTTGGTTTGGTTTGATTGAAAAGAAAACCCTTGCATATGCTCCAACAAAGTGTAGCAAATGGGAACAATTGGAAAATTGTCATCAAAAGCATGCTCCTTGTCAGATCCAAAACATAATCGAGGTGCAACTGCTCCTACACAAAGGGCACTGGATGTTTTCCATAATCTGAGTGAAATTATGACTAGTGCAGAATCTTTGCACAGAAAGCCCACTCAGAAGAGAGGACTCCAAGGCTTTAGCCATTACAAAGTCACTACACAGATAGACTAATAGTTGAAAGTGTAGACTCAGATCTAACTCAGGCTGGCAAATGAAGCTTTAAAATGTATTTATTTAAAATGTTAGACAATTGGTCTTGCTATTTTGAATTTCATTGTATTAGAGGACTGAATAAAGCCCTGGTTTTACTATAGAGTTTTGCTTGGCCTAATAAAAGGATTTTTGCATTTGTGGATTGTGTCTAGAATACATTTCAGTACCTTGAACCAAGGAGCATCCTCGTGTGGATGTTATAGAAACAAGAAATTTACTTGTGCTAACAAAAGAAAGGGAGAATAGATACCCTACATAACCTGTGGAAGACAGCCAGAAAGCACAAATGAAAAAGTAAACAGCTAAGTATTGAACTAAAAATAAACCTATCAGGACAGGATTTTTTTTTTTTCTTTTCTTTCAAGTATCCTTCCCATTCTCCACCTTTGAAAATGCAGAGCTGGAAAAGAGGTTCATTCAGTGAATATATGATGGTGGAGGAAGATACCATGAAAACAGTGAATTTCGTTGTGAATGTTTTTAATTTCCTGTTTAAGCACTATATAAAATAACCTACCTGAACCACTGAGAGAAGAGGAAATTTACATGATTAAAATAAGACCTGCAAATAATACCTTGAAAGGGGGGAATAGGAATGATGGAGATAATAATTGGTATCGAGCCATGTAATTTGTGCTGCCACACAGCATCATAGATTTATTTTTCTAAATTATTCAGTGCATCCTTTGGCAGTGTTAATGGGCTTGTACTGTTTTCTACCGGCTTAGGATCTGGTCTACTGCTTCCAAGGGAAAATTTGGTTTATATTTGCCTTAAGCAATAAGACAGATTTTTCTCATGTTTCCTTCTACTGAGTAGTACCTTGACATCTTATTCTGGCTCCATTTAAGTTCTCTGGAAAAGTCATATTAGAGACAGGTCTTTACTTTTTACCTCAGGGATAGTTAGGTTTCAATGGGTATTAGATGGGTATTACTTTCCAGGAAGCGTGGCAGAACCTTAGTCTTCCCTAGGCAGACTTTTCACCCAAGAAGCTTGTAGTTTATATCAAAATGACAGCAAATGGCTGAAACTGATGGTTAGTAATTTTGATCTATCTGTGGCTTGTGTATAAAGGGACAGAAGTAAGATTGTTGAGTAGCCGTGCCATAAATATTTATAAGACTTTACCTCCTTGTTCAGAGGGAAAAAAGAATCCACAAAGCTTGCAATTACAATCCTACAAAATGAGTAAGTGAAACAAAGTTCAAGGTAACTTTTTATTTCCCAGACTTTGTTTTTTTTTTTCTTCCAAATAAATGCTCTGTACTACCAGAAGCTTCATGTTTTACTGTCCCAGATTGCCTTGAACTAAAAGCAGTTATATAGCACGCTCCAACTTAAAAGCCATTAAATAGTACCTTGCCAAACATCCTCATTGCAGTACATTAGAGCATGCTTATGGTTAAGTCATGAGCAACACAAGATGCCCAGTGTTTCCATTGCAGAGAGTCAAATGGCAGCAGCACTCACTGGCTTTTATTTCACATATGCCAGTTTGTGAAAATGATAGGCCAGTTTAAATATTTCATGTGGGCCCAGTCAGTATTATTTACATTGACCTGGTTTTTTTCAGTGATGGGAAGTTATTTTTGTTGTCTTGAATCACTCAGGCTATTTTAAACCCTCAAAATTTTGGAACGATGAATCTGGGATTAGCACCACAGGGGAGTTATTTTCCTCTGATACATTGAGCGCTGTCATCACAGTGGTGGTGTCTGCTCATATATTTACAAATTGCACGAGAATATGTCATATCTCAGGATCTTTGTAGCCTGTTCAATTTGCAGAAAGAAAGATTAATTACATTATGCTGGCAATGCATTCCACGTATTGATGGAGCTTATTGTCTCCCACAAAACCAACAGTTAATATAGCATCTTCTGATCAGATTGAGGGATAGAAGTATATTAAAAATTCCAAGTAGATTAATTTCCTGTATGAACCTAAATTGGTCTCACACATACGTGTATGCTAAAATGATTAGAGCCATCAAGAAAAATAAATTGCAACCCTGATCATGGAAGGCAGAAAAGCAGATGTTTACACACTGTTTTCAGGAACAAGCTCACAGAAATAATGTGCTGGACAATATTTTACTCAAAATGGAGTTTTAAGCGTGTTTAAAGTTGCACTCCAGTATCCCTGTTGTTCTAAGTTAGCCATTGTGAAGATCAATTAAGTTTATACGCTGTCAGTCTGAATATGAAAGGTTTTTAAAGTCCCTCAGCTTCATTTCTGGAGACAATTCTACGTGCCTATATGCAGGCAGAAAAATCTATAGTGCCACAAGAAGAGCTAATGAGACTATAAAAAAAGGGCTAGCCCTTAGCAGTCTCTGCCTGATTGCTGGGTGAGGCCTGGGAACATACACTTGGCAAACCCACAGAAACTTCCTGCTAGCAGCAGTCCTCCTCTTTTCTTGAATATGGCGTTGTTTGAAAGCCAAAATTTGGACTTGGCCAGCAAGAACTTGACAGAGAGAGCCCCGTAAAGGGTAGTGAAGGGAAGCACCAGGGCTTTCCTGCTCTGGCATCCACAACACTACAAAATCCCTGCTCCTGGGGAGTATCCCATTGACTCACTTCTCCTGACTGCTTTTCCCTCCTGCTCAAGGATACTAATGGCTGTCAGCTAGTGCAGGACAGCCCTTCCTCTCAGCTCTTACACCCCCGTATCCCTGACCACCAACTAAGTCCCTTTGCTGATAACTGCATTTGTCTTTTTCTGCAGGGTTTGATGAACAGACACAGCATCATCTTTAATATACCTTCCACCAGCCAAAT
Organism: Thinocorus orbignyianus; assembly: GCA_013400375.1. Taxonomy (NCBI): domain Eukaryota; kingdom Metazoa; phylum Chordata; class Aves; order Ciconiiformes; family Thinocoridae; genus Thinocorus; species Thinocorus orbignyianus. The sequence continues at coordinate 77,587 of VXBW01007380.1, read as the reverse complement.
GGCATCTTTTACAGCTTTATTATTAAACCCAGCCTAATTAAACAAACACGGTATTTGATGCACACTGTGACTATAAGATGCAAATACCTGTATACATACATTCAGCCAACATGCCCATTTGTTTGCATTTCCTTAGACGGCACTCCTGGCATTTTCTTCTCATGTACATGTCCATCTCGCAGTTGCCTCCATTTTTACACTTGTATACTGCGTTTTTTGTGATGCTTCTTCTGAAGAATCCTGTACAAAACACAGCAGTGACATAGATAAAAGAAAACACTCAAATCAGCAAAGCAATCAAGTTGAAGAGCACCTCCATCTCCATTGGATCTTCTGAATGGCACACATTGTGCTGCATCACAGGGGTTTTTTGGTGCCTAGATGACTATATTCTTTATATTTGTACTGACAACAATATCAGATTCATATAATTCAAAAACGAACATGATAAATGGTGGGCCTAAACATTAGACATTAGCCCAAAGTGAGTCCTGGAACTGTGAATGTTGGAAAAATTCAGACCTAAATCTGAAACCTATCAGGAGCAGGTTGAACACCAGCAGTAGAGCTGTAGGTTGATACCATGCAAATAGCCAGTGAAAAAAATATGAGTCTGTTAAGTCTTTTGAGGTACAAGATGCACAGAGAGATGAGTAACTCACTACTGTTCCCTCGATTCCTGGGATCTGCAGAAGCTCCATGTTCTGGTCTGCTTGCCCACCCCAAGTTTAAGACAGAAGCTGCATCATATCTTCCTATTATACATGTGGCCTCTTTCCCTGTTTACAAGATTCTCCAGCCTCACTGACTAAATATTTTCTACCTGATGAGTTAAGCAGCCACTTAATTTCACCTGCACAGACAGTTCTACTGGTATTGCCACTGAATTCACTCCAAAATTGCACAACTGCAAACAGGAACTGACCAAAGAAATTAAGAGGCCTAGCACACCTCTGAGAGTGGCACTGTGGGCAAAACGTGGAGTGCTCCAGATACTAACTGTAATGGAGTAAAAGAGTCATCACAAAATAATGGAGTCTTTTCTGCCAGTGATGACTTGAACATTTCTGAATTTTTAGTTCAACTCAGTGTGCCATCACAATCTTTTTACATTGCCCTTCATATAGCAGAGACTACTTAGCATTGATTACAGAGGAAATTAGTTTCTTCTCCTCATCTGAGGTCAAGTTTCTGAAATAGGCTCCTGGGAGTTTCTGCTGGCACATCACTGATTTACAGTGCACTTCAAACTAGAGCTCTGCATGAATTCACGTTAACCAGAGCTATTAGCAAACTTTTCGCTTTCATATTGTGCCACTGGCTAGTACAATAAAATCACCATTGTTTTCCAACCTAGCACTCTGATGTACTCAGACAGGCACCAGGTAAGACCCAATCTCCCATACTCGAATCATAGAGCAAATTCAGAGATCTGAATTTTTGTCCATTGCAGGATTTGCCTGTGTGTTTTCAAAATGCATTCAGCCAAAGTACTGTCCTGCTGAATCTAGGTGAGATAACAGATGACATGATGATTTTGCCATTTGCAGATGAAAATTTCCCAACTTTGGCCCATATTTTTATAGTTGCATCATCTCTTCCAAACACCAGTGTGTAGCTACCAGTAAAACAGTTTCACTGTCTGGTCACAAAAAAAAACCCTGGCATTTCTCTGAATCTGCTCTAACTCCTGCTTGAAATCTCTTCCATGTTTTCTGTTTTATTGGCTGCTTTTCAGATAAGTACAGTTGACTGGCAGCAGTCGCTTTTGAAATGCAGATTGCCTAGAACCTTCAACAGCCCCAGGCATTATTTTTATTCTTCATTCACATGGTGTTTAATACATTACCATTTGCTGGGAAGGGAAGGCAGAAAAAGACCTGGATTTAAGCTGTAGGTTTGCAGTGTCAGTTAAAGGCAACTGCATTCTGCTTTACATAATTTATGAATTTTATTTGTTAAATTTAAAACCTGTAATGTATGACACATTAATTAGTAGTAAATGTTGAAAAGCCCTGCACAAATATTTATGACACTCAAAGTCCGACTGATGACTGTATCACTCATCCTACTCACAAGGTGTGCATTTACTTATTCATGGAGGAGCAAAGAAAATGGGCTTTAGTAAATCAATGTTTTTAAGTATGTAAGAATGTGAAAGAAGAATGCAAAAATATAGATGCAAAAGCTAGGAACCAACAAGATTCAAGCAGTCAAATATTTTCTCTTGAAAACAAAGTTTTTCAAAAAGTGAAATGATATGAAATGAGAAGTGAAATAATTTCTTTGCAAAAAGTAGTTTTAAACCTACTATTGCTTCACTTTTATCATGAAGTAACTGTTGAATCATTGTCTTCTTGAACAGACTTCTTCGTAATTAAGTTTGAAATTAACTTTTTGGTATGAACAGAATTTATATATATATATATATTTATATTATTCACTAGTAATTAAAAATTAACTTACACTGCCTGAAATATTTTATGTGTGAACTTCTATACCAGGAGGAGTTTTATAAAAATCCAGAGGTAAATCAGAAACGGTATCTGTTAAATTAATGAAAGAGTAAGCCTAAAAGCTGAAGATTTTTCTGGCACAGTCTAACTGTTTTATCTCATCTTGCCAAATCACAAAAAGCTCCTGATGGCTGGAAATGTTGACTTTGTTTTGTTCTCTTTGCTAGTCTTGAATATGATTAATTATGGCTAGAGCTGTTCCAATGTTACTGATGATGATTTTACATGTGGAAATTATGAAAGTTGATGGAGGGCAGCTGTTAAAAGTGTAGATGAAAGCTCTTTAAATGTCTCCATTTGCCATCCTGATGGTCAATTGCTTTGGTTTTTTTAATGAAAAAATGTCTGACGTTGACATTTGCTAAGAAAGCACCTACTCCGCTCTATCAGACTAAGACGTGCTACAGCCTTCCTTTCCCCCATGCCCACATGCTGGGTGTTAATGTGGGGAAAAGACTAAAGCAGGACCCTCCTTTGCAAGAAGCAGTCTTAGTCTGGCATGAGAGACATCAAACATTATCGATGAGGAGTGGTGTAACATTGCAAAAACTCGTACCACCAGCCTATGCTGGGGGAATTCACAACTAGCTTTTCTCAGTAGAACTTATTCTGTGGCTTTATTGAACAAGCACAATACTATATCACACTTGTTCTGTAGCACCTGAAAATCATAGAATCATTTGGGTTGGAAGGGATCTTTAAAGGTCATCTAGTCCAACCACTCTCTCAGGGCCAGGGGAGACCTTCTGCTAGATCAGGTTGCTCAGAGCCCCATCCAACCTGATCCTGAATGTTTCCAGGCATCTTCCTGGAGATCTACCACCTCTCTGGGCAACCTGTTCTAGTGGTTCACCATCCTCATTGTAAAAAACTTCTTCCTTATGTTTAGTCAAAATCTACTTTATTTCAGTTTAACACCGTTACCCCTTGTGCTACCACAGCAGACCCTGATAAAACATTTGTCTCTGTCCTTCCTGTAGGCCCCCTTTAGGTATTGAAAGGTTGCTCTAAGGTCTCCCTAGACCCTTCTCTTTTCCAGGCTGAACAGCCTGTCCTCATGGGAGCAGTGCTCCAGCCCTCTGATCTTTTTTGTCCCAGTATCACTATACAGGCTGAGGCTATACCACAAGGTCTTTGATGCCTGCCTGCAAAGATTGTTTCAGAAATGCCCTCTACAGCAGCAGACTTTAAAGCACACTATATTGCTCCTTACACTGTAACAAATCCTGAACTGCCTCATTCTTTATGAACCACAACTGTGATGCTATTATTGTTAGTCGAGGCTGCATTTTCTAAAGTGATGTATCAGAGGTGAGAGAAACCTCAAGGAAGCCCTTTTTTTTATAGTACCACAGGCAAATGTTGCATGAGAGCAAGTGTTCATTTTAATTTGCTTTTAGATAATATGTAAAATATTAACAAAATAATTTGTTAATGAATGGTAATTTATTAAAAAACATATATTGAAGTATATACTCCTGCCCATATCTTTATATAATATTCTCATGAGGGATGATAAATAAGATCTTAATAGTGTTCCTTCTGCCCAAGAAAGAGAAACAAAAAGAACGAAAGATATTGCTGAATGCGTTACCAAAGACAGACATTTTAAAATATTTAACGTATTCATAAAAGAGGATTAAATCCCATAAAACTATGTGCAAAGTCTTCCTCTTTGAATAAGAATATCCATGGCATCAATGGAGATAGAGTACTGCAAGGTGAGCACTAGTCCTACAGAAAGAGATCTGCATGTTATTTTGGACACACATTGAACGTGAACAGTCTTATTGCCAGAAAGAAGGGCTAATCTCAAATTTGGATGTGAGACATAAGGTAGTTCTACCGCACTGACAAGAGCACAACTGAAGTACCAAGACCTATTTTGGTCATGATGTTTTGAGGATAATGTATAACCATCTGAAAAAATCCACAGACACAAGAATGATCAGAGGTCTAGAAAACATAGTATCCCTTCCACCTTGTCAAAGAGAATTACTGTCCTCAGCACATCTTTCTACTGAATCAGCTGGTACTTTAATCACCTCTAAAGTTTACTGTAGAAACAGAATGCATTATCTTTAAATAATTAAACTTTTACTACATTTGATCAAGGATACTATTCTTTGTAATTGATATTGCAGTCATGAAACAGAGCTAAAACATAAAATAAATTATCCCAATAAAGCAGTAAAATTATTGTTACATAGAGTGATTCAAACTGAATCAGTAGAGACGTACGCATATTTCCTTTCTTTATGGGCTTCAGTCTGATATTTACCTGGTGATTTTGACCTCTCTCCTAGAAACAGTTTTTACAAGTTCCATAGTTTGTAATTGTAAGTCTTTGAAAAATTACTAAGACATTTAACAATGAAGTTAACAGTAGGAATATCTTACTAAGAGTAAATGTAATATTACTTGAAATCTTCACATTAAAACTGACTTTAATCTGGCTTATCATGACAGCATTCATATGATTTAATTCATATTTTTTGACTTTGAGACTTATTCACATGGACAGCAGGAAAGAAACTAATCTCTTATTTATTGGAATTCTTGAGATAAACTATGACCCTTGACTGTATCCATGTTTAGAGTGGTTGACCAGTGTGGTCTGTTGTACCCTCAGAAATGAATTTGTAATAGATAAAGCAAATCTCCCAAATTAATTCAAAGTCCATTCTCAGTGGCGGTGAGCTCCACATTAAGATATTTTAGTGCTTCAGTAATGTCCATGCTTTAGCCTTTATCCAGACAACAGAAATAATAATGAAATATTTATTCTCAAAACAGAATGAAGAACTGAGGCGTTATTTTTCTTTCTATGATGTACCTCAAAGAGATACCTGTGTCAAAGAGTAACCATCTTTAGGTAGCCATAGGTTGGCCAACTCTATAAGCACATGATTGTGGTGGAAGACACTGCCATCTGTCTTGGGGAAAATACATAGTAGTGTACACCAGATTAAATCATAAATCTCTAAAATACTTAATTACTCAGATAAAATTGACAAGAAAGGAAAATATATTCAGGAACCTCTGTGCTTGTTAGCTCAATTTTATTCTGCAATTGATTTCATCCTACCTTTGCATCCTTCACAAGTAAGAGCATTGTAGTGGTACCCAGAGGCTTTGTCACCGCAGACAACACAGAGCTCTTCTCCTTTCACTCTTCCCGTGGAGTGACCCAGTCTAGGCTTTTTGGCTGCAGGTATATCCATTATCTCTGTCTCTCTTGTGAAAAAGGTCTCTGACGGCATTCTCCTGAGCTCGTACATCCCGGGAGAATACCATTCCTCATGCTGTGGAGGGTAGAAGCCTAGGTTGGAGTAATAAGGCGGTGATGAAATCTGAGGCTGAACTTGGGGAAATGGCATGCTGTTGTACTGTGTGTAAGGTGACACATCTGTTTCTTGCACTGGAGAACTCATTGGCTCTGAAAGGATACCTGGAAAATAACAACACAAAACCAATTTCTGTTATTACATCAAACTGCAGTTACCAGAGAAGTTTCCATTTCCAGACATCCATCTCAAAAGCAAGGCATTATCATAAAGATTGCATTATCTGAGCTCAGATTTGCTTTGGTCCTGGTCCCACACAAATGCTTTGCAGGATACTTTGAAAGTTAATTGAGCCATTTTCAGCCACTCCTTCATTATTGGTGGAAATGTCTGATAATGGGAGTTAAAAAAAATATTGAAAGATACTGAGCATCTAATTGTATAAATGTTCAGTTTACAAGAAAGAGCAATCCATGCCACAGAGAAGATAGCAATCCAAATTAGGTCCCACAGAAGAGTAAAAGAAATACAAGCAGAAGCCAGAACTCCTGTGACATTGGTGAAAGTTAGGTCAAGACTCAAACATCATGTTAATTTCTATTTAATTCTGAATGAATACGCCATGACAGGGAAAAACTGCAGAAAGATGGCAACAGTGAGGCTTAATTAGAAGACTAAGAGCATGAAATAAACATCCAAGAAGAGCCTGAAAGGGGAAAGTGAGGTTACCATGAAGGAACTGAGAAGATATTCTTAGTATGAGTGGTAAGACGCAACCTTCTTGCCACCCAGCCTTCAGTGGCCACCCAGTCAGCCTCTGCAGCCTGGTCCCCAGCCCATACAAGCTTGTGTCCCTCAGTGCAGTTGTGTAGTTCTTACATGAAGCACCTCTGTGAGCCAGCGTCATTCACCTCTTAGCCAACAACAAACCTGGCAGCAGTGCCAGGAATGACAACCTTTCCTGTTGGGATCAACACAGCATCTGGAAGTTACATTAACTATGGCCAGTAAATAGCAGGTTTAAATACGCAAACAACTTAAGTCTCTTTTTTTTTTTCCTTTTCTGTACTACAGGTACAACAACATCTAGCAGCCTCTGGGTGGTGTACTTAAAATCAGGCCCCTGTCAAAGAGCTGAAAAGAGTGATGTAAAAGTTATTTGCAAACTACTTCATATTTTCTGTAGGAGAAAGCCACATCTTGCTGGTTTATGAAAACACTGACACAATTCCTTCATTAGTTCCAAGAAGACAATCCGAGAAAAATAGTGCATATTTCCAGGAAGAGGCTGAGTCCCACTTTTATTGGAATCAACAGAAGTGTTTACAAGGAAATCATAGATTAATGTTCATCGGTGACCATCACTTAACAGTGCTTCAGAAATACTCCAAAAACATATTTGCTGACAGCAAATTGATTCCCTGGCAAGTCTCCTTCACTTCTGTGGAATCAGAAACAATGAAGAAATGCTAACAGTTAAGGAGAGACAACATCTGTAATGATTAAAATGCATAACAGGGGTTTCTTCCCTCCCCTTTGTCTCACTTCAGTTAGTGCCAGAAACTAACCTTTCCATTTCACCTACTTTTCACTTTCAAGGTCTAACGCTCTTGCTCTGCAGCTTTCTGTCCTTCCTACTTTACCATGCTGCAGAAGTCATACAAGGTTTTGGCTTTGTGCAACTGCTTTGTTATCCACAGCATATCTTTGCCAATAGCAAATGTCGAGGTCCCAGTTTAAGAATAAGCAGCAAGATGCATCTCTGGAAAAATGTGACACAAAACCAAATGAGAATAATGGTGCCATTTATTATTAACAGTTAGTTTAATTCTGGTGGCATTTAGCATCTCCAGAAGAGGCCAGGACCCTGACCACTACACTAGCAGAAGCAGAATAGCAGAAGGGACTCCTCAAACCCAAGCTTATGCCCTTTAAATAAACAGCATAGACATACGGAGACCTGAGACAAAATACAGGCATCTGGGGACTCTGTAGAAGAGCCTGGAAGTGAAGTTACAGCTCCACGCATCAAATGCAAACTGTCACTGATAGCTGCCGGGGTGACAAAACATGTTAAAGGTGAAGACTGCAATGATTTGATGCTGACCTTTATTGTTCAGTAAAGGCTTAATGAGTGGGTGGTCTTTCTTTAATTATATTTACTGTTTGTGGAGACTGCTGCTCATTAAGACTGGTCAAGGTAGTCCAAGTACAAAACCTTTTGTTAATTATGAGATACACAATTGCATACAAATCATTCAGTGTCTTTTTGGAAAGGAATCTGTTCACCACGGAGGCCTAAATTGTCATTTGCTAGTTAGTAATTACTCTGTTGACTGAGTTTGCTAAAGGAAAGCGGGATAATTCCAAAATGATAAGGAAGATATTATTGATTTTTAACTTTATGTCATCCACAGGAAATTCCACAAAAGCTCTGTACCACCTGAAGTGCTTTTGGGCCTCTGAAAGATCAAGAAGAGAAAGCAACACTCCTTCCCCAGGGAAAAAAAAAAAAAAAAGGCAAAAAACTCTCAGGGGTTGTTGAAAAAGTCAGAACTGCTAAAGAACTTCAGTACATGCTGAGACAATATTGGATGTTTATTTAAACTACTGTGTAGATCCTCATGGGTTACAGATATGTTTAGAAAAATCTTCACAGTCATTAATTCTGCTCTGCTTCTGGAGGAAGCAAAACAATCTGAATCTTAATGTACAAAGTTAAATATGAAGGGAAAAAAATCCCAATCAGCCTCCTTTTTCCTTCTCTGTCAGGCACAGTTTAACAATTCAGCTGATTTCAGTCCATGCTCAGAGCAATGGAAGGGAAAAGGAAGAACAGGCAGGGTTGAGAGAAACTGAGAAAATGTGGTCTTTTTTTTAATACAAAACAGGTTTACAGCAAAAATTCCGGAAAGTGCTTAAATACTACTGTTACGGAGACCAGACTGATTTTTAAAGATAATTAGGTTGTAACTATGTAGGTTTTCCTGCTTAAAGTGTTTTTTTTTTTCTTTTCTTTTTTCTGAAGCAGTTTGAAGGGCTTAGTGGGTAACTTTCATCCTTAGAAATCAGCCAGCTGCTCCTGACTCAGTGAGAAACCATCCTCTACCCAGATCAGATCAAAAACAGTTGTCAAATTTATTTATTTTTTTCCCCTCAAAATTGCCAATGAGCCTAGAATTAAACATTGCAAGAAATGGTATGCTCCAAAGCATTAGTTACCTAAAATCATTCCTAAAAATAATTGTTGAAGACTGTGGAGGTGCTCCATAAAGATGATTTTGGAATGGAACTGTTTTATTTTTTTCAGTTGAAATGTCCTTTTACTCTGAACTACTTTCTTAAAAAATGGAAAGAAATTATGAGGTTGAAATAGAAATTAGATGCCTTGAAATTACTGGGACGAACTATTTCTATGATCTGATGCAAAAAAAAGGTGGTCTAAGATGTGTTCTCCAGCACCCTGTGTGCTTAGGGCTTCCAGCAAAAGCTGAAGGGATTCTGCTTTCAGAGGTGTGCGGTGCACTGCTCTGTCCCACCTGGTATTTGAAAACTGCACTGACTTTTTTGATTTCCACATTGCAAAGTACACGCTAGTCTAGAACAAATAGTTTCTTATTGCAGATGATAACTAATCTTACCTTGCCAACCAGAATGTACATACGCTTCTATGCATGTATTTGTAGAAGTCTGAGGAGGGCTGGTCTCCTGCCACTGCATGAGCCAGCACACTGAAATTGCTGGAGTTGCAGTAGTTTAAAGCAGCGAAAGTGAAATCAGAAATGAGCTCACTGGAATACAGATATCTTTTATATTTGTGTTGCCCTAATTATTTTGAAACTTTTATCTGTTTTTCAGATAGGAAGGGAGCACACGTTTTACATCTTTAAAGAGAGACTACTTAAACACACAGAAAAGTGTTGTTACTTATAGGTGTAGATCTTTTAGATCATGTTTTGCAAATACGTGTTTTTAAATGAAAGACAGTTCACAGAAATCTGGAAAGCTTACCAATATCAAAGTGAAACCTTCACACGGATATGGTCATATTGTACAAATACTTTTTCACAACGCCACTTTCAACTGAAACTCATTGAAGAGTTTTGCTTTTGTTCTTTTAAATTTTACACAGAATATTTTACATTAGACTTGAAAAAATATTTGACATAGGCTTAATCACTTGTAGAAGCAAAAGGGACTTTTCTTTGAAGGAATTAAAGGAAGGATTTTCAATTTGCAGAGTTAGATTACAGGTAGATTGAAGTATCACATTTTTTTCAGAATATTACAGAAATTATGAAGAGAACACATTTCACTGTAAATAGTATTGTTCCATTAGGATAAAGCTAATTAAAAGGAAAAGAATTCTAGGCAGGTTTAAAATATGAACCTCTAGCTCTCTGTAGTATATTCATGAATGAACTTAAAGATATAAGAACAAGATTCAGGACTGAATAATTCAGAAATCATAACATAACCATTAATGAAATTGATTTAACTCTGAAAACATTATTTGTATATCTTTAAAAATCATTTTGTTTAAACAACTTTCTACCATCCTATAGTTTCGGGGGAAAATGCAAGACCAGGTGACAAACATACCCAAGCAGCAACACAACAATATCCTACCTTAGTCTGTCTTTGGTCTGACCATTTCTTGAAGATAAATACTCTCCTTAAGGTATTCAGCCCTTTTATTCTTCTCTTTTTCTTTTTTTTTTTTCCCCCTAAAGACTATATATAAATAAAACTTCTTATTTCCTCTTTGTCCGTATCCTTTAGACTTCTTTACTGTGAGAACTTTCTTTAAGGCTAGCAAAGGAGTTACATGGGCCAGAGGTTATATAGTTTACTGATTAACTTCATTACAGAGAAACTTGTTTTTAAACGTCTGAAACAATAGCAACGTCCTTTCCTACTGGAGATTTACCTGGTTAAAATATAGTTACAATTCAAGGAGATGCGTCCAAGAAGCCTAGCCATTGTAATTTTCTACCCATTGTGGTTTATTTACAACAAAATTTTTATCCATAAATATACAGTAATGTCAGGTGATCCTGTGCAGTAAATTAACCATTTCAGTATCACAGTTTTTTAGCTGACAGGATTAACAGATGTTTTTTTTAAGCACGGATATGTTATATTCTCAAAAAAAGGCCAAAGTGCTCAGGCCATACTAGACACATCCGCATGACAAGATAGAAGAGTGCCAGAGAGATGTCCTTGCCGCACAGCCAAATGACAAAGATCGATTCTCATTTGTGTGGCTTAGGGATAACTAACTCTCTGTAGAGGGGCCAGGACTATGTAGCCTTTGTTGCTGACCTTACTATTCTGGGCCCATGTAGCTTCCCCTGTGATTTTATCATTTAATATATACCATTTCAGTTCTAAGCAACTGTAATATTGCAAGGGCTGTGTTGGATGCCACCACAGCAGTACTGGGATGGCACAAAGTCAGAAGATTGTGTGGCACGTCTCAGTTTGATGGCAGCTAAGGTACGAAGGTACAAACCCCACCCGGTGTTTGAGACAGTGTTAGAGGACAGTGCAGCATAAAAGAAGCCAAAGCTACTGCAGACTCATCCGTGCTGCCTATTTGGGGACAGTCCCTGCAGTAAATCCATGATTTAAAGAAAACAACTAAAGCAATCTGAATCAGAGCCCCAGGGCAAGGCAAGAGTTGAGTAGTGTCTAGATGGGCAGTCAAGGGTGCTGTACCTCTTCCATCTAGCACTGAGGTGAGCCTGCTAAGACTTTGTGACTAGAGGTATGTCTGAGGATCACACCTGGAAGTAAATAGGCAGAGAATCAAGCCCCAGAATGCAAGATCCCCCTTACTTAATCAAAGTCTCTTTTCCAGGCTAAGATCCAGAAATGACTCACATGTACAAATGCTTTTTTCATTTTGCCTTACTCAGTGGTGCAACTTTCACCCTCAGAGCCCTGTTCATCTGTATTCCTACTCATTAATATTATTTTTTTTTCTCAGATTGCCACTCTATTTGATTTGGCTCTCTCCATAATTATTATACATACACAATTTTGTGTTTTAATTTGTGTTGGCTTGTTTGCTTTTGATTTATGGGTCTGTTACAGGGCTAATTATCTTCTCTACAGGGATGAAGCCAGATGTTGCATCATGTGCCAGGTGGTGCTAAAGACAAGTAGTTATTTAACATATCTTATTATCTTGAAGCTGTTTAATCAGTTTGGACACTTCATCTTACTACCTTTTNCTTTCTCCCTTTTAAAAAAAAAAAAAAAAAAAAAAAAGCATAACCAGAACAAATAAAAATTTACCTGTAAGAAGCCAGCCTGTGAAGCTCATCTTATGCACTGTTCTATGTGTACAACAATTTTCAATTGCATTTTGTTGTTCTTACATTGTCAAATATTTAAGACAAGTTTAGATGTGTCACTTTCTTTTCCTCTTTATTAGGTTTCATTTTTTGTTCATTCTTCCTTGTCCATTTCAGTGCATTTTAAGAGTGTTCATTCACCCCCCAAAAAACTTCTGTGAGGGTTTCTTTCCTTGTCTGATTATATTTTGATGTCATATTACAAGAAAATATTGTCAGGCCATCAAAAAAAAAATAATACTTAGAGAAGGTCTTTGTGCAAACTAAACATATAATAGTACTGAGTTATCTTTCCAGGTTCTTAGAAATAATTCCATCTCTGATAGCTGAAATTTGACACTTAATATCTTGCAAATTAATAAATCCTATGTAATGTTCTTTCAAAGAAAGTAGGTATTTAAATACCTCTGTTCTATTTAAATTTCAATACTTTAAAGGCCTAATACTTACTTATATAAACAACAATTTGAGTCAAATGCTGTCAATACATCGGATGCCATAAAAATATATAAGCTTACCCTCCACATAAAATACAAACGAGACATTTTTGGTATCTGAAAATTAGTTCAATCCCTTGTAAAAAAGGGCAAGTGACAACCATTGGAAGAAGTAAGGTAATGAAGCTACTGGTCCTAATATAAAGGACTCTCAAAGGCCATTAAAAGACGTTATCAAATACATTTTTGCAACAGTCTTGCTGTCCCAGTTGAATTGCCTTATTGTCTTCAAACAAGGCCTGTCAGCACAGTGCTCTGCTTATGCACCTCAGCATCTTCTAGCCCACAGAGTGTATCTAGCCAATTTGGAGCTAAGCAAAGGAGCTCAGATCAGTTTGTATCTATCATGGTAGAAGTGTCCACAGGAAAAATTCATGACTGTAAAGTGAACTATGAAACTCCCAAAGCTTTCAAAGAAGGTTAGGATTTCAGTCCTAAATTACAGGGGTTCAAAAACACAGGTTGGTAGATGTGTCACTTTTAGTTCAGAATACGAAATTGGACCAGTCTACACATAGCTGGTTCTGTTCAGTTTAATGGGGCTTGTGAAACAAAAACAGGGTTTGACTGCGGAGGAGAAGTGTCTTAACAGGACAAGTCCTGTGGAGACCCATGTACTTCTGGGATTTCTTGTCATCAAGAGTCCCCTTCCTTCACTGGGAAAACCATAGCTGCAAGGAAGAAAAAAGCTGATATTGCATGCAGATGCTATGGAGGATGTATCACTTTATGTACCTGGTTTTGGTCATTTCTTAAAAAAGATATTTTCTTCAAAAAGGTCTGGGATGTTTCTAAATCACCTGAGTAGTGAAGTGGAAAAATAAAACCATTTTTCCAGGAAAACAGGGTGGGAGGAAAGGACCCTCAATTCTGCTGGGTTAAAGATCCTTCCTCATTTGCATTTTGAGCCCCTTTTTCCAGGGACTCATAACAACAAAACTGAAAAACTACACTTAAAACTCACTAACTGTAAAGACATGAAGAGACACTTTACAATAGATACAGCAACATACAATTTCCAAGTGCTGAAAGGCAGAAAACATTTTTTTTTTCTTTAAGCTCTTCTGAAACCTGCTGCAACTAGAGATCTTGAGGGTAAGAAGTGCCCTGGAATTACCATGGTGATGATGCTCACAGCACAAACAACTCACAATTGACAACATTTCTTTTGAGACCTGGACCTGCTGCTGATGTTTGGAGATGCACTTAGATTTGTTTTTGAAGGTCAAAGAACACTCTCTCCATAGACGGAGTGAAGCCTAATGAAAAGATAATATATTTCTCATGTTTTCTACAGAATGTGAGTATGCATCTTTGGAAAAAAGGAGACTGTTTTGTATAAAGGCTGATGTTTGTAAGCCAGTAATTTCTCACTTATATTACATCAGAGCTGCAATATATGAGGAGTCCTGGCAGAAAAGTCATTTAAAAGTAAAGCTCTCTTCCTGTTTCCTTGGGTTCATACATCTCTACCTGCCAAAACTGAATGTCAAAAAAATGCAAGTAGTTTACAAAAATAAAATTTAGAAGCAAAACCATTTTCTACAAGCATTTTGAAAAGATGGAGTCCTATTTTAGCAATGAGTAACTTTCTCTGTGGACTAAGTTGCATACTATTTCTGATGTTTTTTTCCAGCCATAAAAGGCAAAGACACCAAATTTTTAAAGTATTCACTTCTGAGACTTGAGTGACATCCCACAAAACCGGACCAAGTGACCGTACAAAACAGAAGTCAGCTTAAGTGAAACACAGCAGGGGTGCTAAGTCTCCTTCCTAATGGGACCCCCAGTTCAACCCCTTAATACATTATTTCTTTCTGTTACAGAAATGTCAGTATGAATTAAGTCTCCATTGTGCTAAGCTCTGAATGCCTGTAATAGGAGACACAAGACCTCACAATTTCCAAGTAAGACTTCAATGTGGAAGGAAAGTATTTTATATTAATATGATTTTTTGTATTTTGAAGCTACCTGATTGTAACTCTTTAAAAATAAAGAAATAATTAGTGAAAAAGTAGACATTAGTGGAAAAATCTTGTTGACAAAAATATGAAATAGTTCAGTTATGTAGGGCTTTTGAAGGGATAACTGGATGTAAAATTTGGAACCCTAGATCTGATGATTCTCCTCTTTGTATACGATGGCCTGACACTGGAATTAACAGGCAGCAAGGAAGTGGTTTAGCTATTTACATATACTTTTTTAACAACTGCAAAAACATTTCTCCCTCCAAAACTTAACACATTTAGGGAAAACAAAACAAAAACCAACCCCAGTAATTCAGTGGGTTTTTCTTATCATTCATGACAGTAATTTAGTTTATATGCATGGAGCCAGGACACTAGAAATGATCTGATTTGGAGAGATGTTCCTGACATCTAAGAGCTCTGCAGCAGGAGCGGCTTTGCATGTTAGAGACCTCCATCCCAAGCCACTATTCTTGTTTCAGATAGATGAAACTGAACTGTTTTCAATTTTTCCAGCACTCAAACCCCCAAAATTCTGTTCTTAATTGGGTTGGAAGTTTCTGAAGTGTTGCAGCTTTCTGTGGTGGTCTGTATTGTGTGTAAAGCTCTGAATGTATCATGTTGCTCAGTGTAGGCCCCCCCTCTGCTGCCAAAAGAAAGGCTAAAAAATTTATTACCTTTTTTCCTTAGCAGTACATATAACAGAAGATAGTTTCCCCATGCTTATAAAATATTGACCAAGAGTTCTTCATTCACTAACAAACACATGATTAGCCTTGAAAAATTCAGTGGAACTGGAGAAATGAGAATTTTCTAGTCTGCATTATAAATTTTCTTGTGCATCGATGTTAATAGCATAAATTTTTAATGGTCTCAATAAGACGATAGTTTTAATTTAGGTGAAATTACTTTCATGAATTTGCTTAATATGACAATGCAAATGCACTGCAGTCTAATTTTATTAGAAATGAGCTGAAAATATATCTGCTTAGCTTGATTTAAATGACTCACGTGAAAATAGCATCCAGCCTACATGCAAAGACCTGTTTTTGCTTAACGGTTTCAGGTATTAGAAAAGTGTTACAAAAACAACCTACAAGTTTTGCTATGAGCAGTGATGAGCTCAATAGCATGCAGGATTACATTAACACCACAGACACATTATTTGTTATTTTTTCCGAAGGTATTGAAGATCCACAAAGGTTGGTACAAGTCAACCACATGCCCTTGACTCAAGATTTCTTCACTTTTTTTTTTAGGTTTTTAAGTCAAGGATAGCTTGTTATTTTAACCTAATTTAGTGACTTACCAAACAAATGAGGACCTTCAGCAAGAGAAAATCCATCAGCAGTGGCTAGCTGGTGATGTCCTATTAAATTCATTTCAGATCCCATTTATTCTTCAGTTCAGGAGGAATATGCTAATTGAGAAATAACTTGAAAGGAGACCCTGAAAGATATAAAGGAAAAAGAATATTTAAACCAAGATAACTAATTTTTGTGTACCTACTGTAAGGCAGGATTCAGGAGGTTGTTTCAATATTTGCTGTAACAGACATTGGCTTGAAGTTACAATACCTAATTCAGCCTTTAAATAAAATGCTACATCTGGTTTGTTTGGTTTTTCCTTGCTATGGTATATTTTATTTGCCATCCTTCTGCTATTCCTTTAAAACTAATAACAGTTTATGCTCAACCTTATTAAAATATTCACAGACTGAAGCACTGGCCTGACCTGCTGAGGGCATGCTGCCCGGCCCCCCTTCCAGGGAACGCTGGTTGCTTGCATTATTTTTTCATCACTCTTTCATCTTGGCATTGCTTTCACTTACTGAAAAAATGTAACTTTATGGTTAGATCAGAAGAACCAAGCCAGGAAACTCAAGTTTAATTTCCAGTGACTGGCTCTTTATCTTGCCCTCAGTAATTACTGTCTGAACAAGACAAATGGTAGCAAAAACAAAAGGCAAAGCCTTGGTTTAACTGCCAGGCTTGCCCACCCATGCCCTTTGTGGCCTCAAGCAGCCATATAACTCTTGCTTGGGGTGGCTGGGAGATTCTTGTTCCCTCTCACCAGTGTTCTTTCCTAGCAGGTCAGATAGAGCAACTTTTATCTCCTAAGGTTAACACTGGCACTGTACCCAGGTCTTCTCCTTCTCAGTGGAACCACTAGGTTATTAAGGCAAGAGGCCCGTTATTGGCTCCTATTTGAGCAGAAGCTATCGCTAGAGCAGGACCTCATCCAGGACAAAGGAGTGCAAGAGGCTCCCTTGCATAGGCCTGGCTCATATGGGTTGGAGGAGGCAACTCAAGATTGCATTTGAGGCAGGGCCATCAGCCACAGGAGAACATACGGCTCCAGCGAGAAGATGTCTCAAGGGTTTATGCAGACATGAAGAGGATTCCACATAAAGTTGACAGAAATCTGTTTTGCTTTGGTTTATAGTCTTAATGCTTTATTCAGTTTTATTCCCGTGGGACTGTCCCTGGAACTGCATTTCCACTCACTGAAGGCATTTAAGAGCTATAGCCCAGTCAGCTTCCCAGTGAGGGCTTAGCATAGTTCTTGAGCAGAAGTGAAGTCATCTGACAAAAACGTGAATGCAGCAGGAGGTCCTGGTGCTGAGCAGACTAGGAAGCAGTTTGTGAGAGTGGCAAGCACACAGTGTAATTATATTCAGATTTGTCCGTAAGGATTCATTAAGTCCTTTCTTAACATAAACAAAGATCCTCTAATTAGACAGATCCGTTTTAAATGTCTGCCCCCAGATAATTTAAACAGTTTACTCTGAAATGTCAGAAGCTACTTGTACCACAGCCCAGATAGGGTTCTTGTGGCAAATAACTCATAAACATACAGTCTCAAATCTAGCACAGAAACACAATTTTGCAACAACAAAATCTCCCATGTATCTTGGGAGGAGTTGGCAACCAGCCCAGCCACCCCACTAGGCCCACGTCTACTCCCAACCATTTTACTGTCTGGCCAGTGTATGTGCTGGAGAAGGTATCTGCTGGACTCAAGAGGTGAGGTGCCTACATGGCTTCAAAGGTCTTACAATTTCGGACACTCAGTTTCCTCATGAATTGCTCATGACACAGCCTTGGGAGGCGTTTCCTCTTACAAGCCTGTTACAAGGGTTCTGTGACAGGAGAAGACAACGGCACAGTCAGGACCCATAAAATGGTCAGTAAGAGAAACATCAAAACGAAGCCTCATCAGAGGGCTCCTGAATGTTTCTCTGGGTTTTCTTGCCAAGGTAGAGAGGCTATTTCCAACTTCTTCTCACATCCAAACCCTTCAATCGCTTTCTTACAGCCCATGGGTGTGCAACTTTTGCAGTTCCTTGCAGAATCAGCTCTCTCTGCAGCCAGACTTGAAGATTATATTCCAGCACTACTACTACTTCTCACATTTCCTCCTCAGACCCTATATGAGGAGCTAACATATCAGAGTTGGGATTGCAAACATGCAAACATGTTCATACAGAGCCTAGAAATTATCTTCTTACGGAACACTGGACGTTATATCAAAATACGTTAAAGACAAACCCAAAATAACATCCATTTTAAAGTATTTTGTTAGACTGTCTCTACATGAGCAGACTTTCAATGCATAGCCTCTCAGTTTGTAAGGCATATATATACCCTGTATCTGCCTTGTCCATGCTGCAGATAAAGGACAAAGCAAGCAAGCTATATTTTTAAATGCTAATATTGCCTCTGTGTTTTTAGAGTCTCTTTGAAATGTCTGTACACTTCTTTCTTGTTTCTTTGAGGCCATTCCATTTTTAAATATGTCTTTAGATAATGTCACTCTTTAACCTCAAGACAGACTTCTTAGAATCTATTATTCTTCACATATGCACACACACAAAATACCCAGACCAAGACATGTAGTGCTATTAATACTGCCTTATTTATAGCAAGAAACTTGAGGATCTATTTGTCATAACCTCCCAGTACTATAGGATGTTACAGGTTTGTAACTCTGCCCCTTCTGCCATATTAATTTTGATCTGGATGGATTCAGTTCAAGACAAATGTTCATGATGGTTTTACAGTTCACACCTATTCTAATGTTTCATTTTCTTTAATATATTCAGCTGATGTAGATAATGGACTGGATTTCATGGAAGAAATTAATCCTATCTTCTGGGGATTTCTGCAAGGCACAAGACATGATCACCATTAAAAATACTGGAAATGTATTTTCATTAATAAATATATTACATATAGCTTTGCTACTATAAATTTGCCTGAACACCTAGGTGTTCAGTAAATATCAATTGATATTTTGCTTTGATTGCCTCTGAATCCAGCCTGCTGTGACCCATCTAGCCTAGATTAGATATATCCTATTAATATCACCAGCATTTAAAAGCAACAGCTACTGATTTCCAGCCTCCAGATCTTAACCATGTCCACAATATAGAGGATTTAAGCACCAGTTATTCCACACATCATTCAGTTCTGGGAAATAGTACAGGTCAGTGTCACAAGGCATCACAGACCCAGGGGTGGACTCCACTTTTAAAGAGCTACAACATGCATCCCATCATTAGCCTCTTCTCAGCCTAATCCTACCAGGCTGCTGCTGCTGTGGTTAAACTGCTGTGGTCCAGCTGGCTGCAATTCCCACGGAGTAACCGCGGAAGCATTGCTCTGGCCAGTAGCGACACACCCTAATTGATAGCAATACAGCCGTGTGACAAAGGGTGCCACGTGAAGCACCTGTGCACAGGTGAACCTCTTGGCAGAAATAGTCCTTCCAAAGATAAGGGGTCTGAGATGGGTTTTATGACTGGTAACATAAAGCTATTTTATCTCAGTCTCCAGAATAAGTTGACCTACCGGAACTGGGATCAGTAACTACTCTCAATTCAGATTTCTTTATCCACCAAACCCACATAATAAGTGGAATGCTTCTCGATATTTGCAGGTATCTTTGGTATGACTAAACTTACATAGGTATTTCTACCTTATGCTTGCTTCCCTACATGAAGTGTATCTTTTGGCTACTGCTATCAAGATGAATCTAGACTACTTTAGCCAACTGACTGATACTCCATCCTGAAGTGTAACCAAAAAATGCATCAGATTGGTAAAAGCTGAAATAAAAGGAATAGGTACACAGGAAATTAATATTGCTCTCTAAAATAAGAGCCCTTCAAGAAAAATTAAAAGGCATGGAATAAGTTACAAAGCTTTCTTTTTGTTTTCCAAATAATTGTTTTAGTTAAATTGCTAATAAAACTATTCATCCCACCCCCTTTTGAGATTATTTTCATAGGCTAAAAAATATACAGTAAAGAAAAACAGAAATCAATGTGTATTAAGTAAAATACATGCCCGCTTGCTTGAAATAATTTTCATTAATTGCATATTAAAAGCTCTGAATGACATAAAATTATTATGTGTGCCCTTTATCATACTTCAGAACAGTCAATCAATGCATATTTATGTATTCTGTGTTTAACTGAGAAAATTAAGATGTATGTTATTATGTATATGGCTTGTTCTTTCACCACAGGCATGTATATGCATGTTTATGTGGCTTTCTTATGGAATATATATTAATGGGAGTATTAAAATATATGTGTATACATATATTCTCATGGGTGTAGATTTCAGATTTATTGTGGACTCTTATCAGTGGAGTACCTCTGACCTCACTAGGGTCAATAGTAAAGCTTCCTTTGGCTTCTGTGTAAACAAAGCTAAGCTTCTTAATGAAATAATTGAGGTTTAAATCAACAAGGTTCACTGAAAGACAAAAGCATCATAGCCCTATACTTTCAGGTAAAGTAAAAATACGTTTGATCATCAGGAAAGCTGCATGATAGTCTAATTGTGTTTCACATTCAGAAGAAGGATGACTGAATCTATTTCAATTACCCTGTAAAGGAAGATATATCAAAGCAAAAGCATGGGCAAATTTTTTCACAAATATTAGTGAGGCACATTTCCCTCCTCCTCTCCCATAATATTGCCCTATTCTTTACACATCTGGCTGCCAATTGCTCAAAGAGAAATTTCAGTAACATCATTGATATATGGCCTAATCCAAACACTGTTATTGTCAATGGGAAGACTCCTATCTAGTTCATAGGCTTTTGATCTGGCCTCATAGCTTTCTTTGTAGAATATTTAATGCAGTGCCTCACTTATTTGAGAGCCTTTTTTATTTGCTGGCTTGTTTGTTTTAAAGTGTATCAAAGAGACATGAAAGCATTAGGAAGATTTGTGCTCCTTGTTTCTAGCCTTTTGCTGCCAGACCGTTTTGGCACGATGCACGGCATCGCGGGCAGCTGCACAGCAATGGGTGCAAAATACAAGCAACAGTATGAGCAAGTTTGAGAACCAGCGGCAGGACTGGTTTGTTACTGTGCGTGTTTGAAATTTACTGGTCAGATTCTTTAATATGACATTTTAAAACATAGCAGCAAAGAGATGCAGGACACAGAAAAAAAAAAATAAATACAGGATATTCTTACAGCTTAATCTGAAGCAAAAATATCTTTAAACCAGTCAAAAGGAGAACTGGAAACTCTACCAGAAGTCTCAATGGCATTTCTGCAGGTAGGCAAGTAACCTCCAAGAACGGGGCCAGCTTCTGACTGTCCCTTGGATGACCTGCTGAACCTCATTTCTCTGTGTCTTCCTTTCTCCAGCATCACGTCTCACCTGACAAAACTGCAAAAACTCCCTTCTTAATCTGATTTTGGACTCCCTTCTAGCCTACTGGGATCTCAATCTAATTTGGGATCTCTAGATTCTCTGTTACACAAGCAAATAGCAACAAAAGTGATAAAAACCATATGTGTCCCACCACTATTATAGTTTTCTGAAGATAAATGGCTAGTGGGCAAACTCAGAATAAACTGACATTTTCTTAAGAACTGGCAATGGATTCAGGGAGTAATCACTTGAAATGTGAAAACCCCTTTTGCTTGTGCTAGTTACATGAAGTGCTAAAGTCCTGGACTTTGCAAGATGCACCTGGAATCTGTACACAAAACTGTCAAACAAAGAAATTCCATAAAACAAACATAACTATTCCCTTCCTGGATTGTCCTCTGTTCTCCCATTAACCATATTTGAAATATTTTCTATTCCTGAAAGGATAAAAAATTTACAAACCAGTACAACTTTAAAGCTGATGCACATAATTAAGTAGATAGTGTTATTGCAGGAAAGACTCAGCGTCGCAGTTAGGCTTTCTTTTCCAGTGACAAAGAGAAACTAGACTTCTAAAGACAAATTCCAAAGCTGTCATTCTTTTACATAACTTTAACATTTTTCCCAAGGACAACTCCTACTGTTGCACCAGTTTTATAGATTAAATCACTTCTCTATATGTTATTTTTCAATAAAATACTAGCTTTAAAAGTCTGTTTGTTGTTTTTCATTGTTCTTTTTTTCTGGTCAAAAATCCGTTAACATCTACTAAATAATTCAGGTGAGAAAATTGCTTTTATACTACACAGCAGCAAGAGCTATCACTCTAAGGAATTATTACTTACTGTTCTTTTCTGGAAGACAGCGGATGGCAGGATGTAAGACAGTTCTGCGTTCTGTTCAGTATCCTAACGACTCTCACATAGGAACATTTTTGTTTTGCTTTTTTTTTTAGGTTTAGCAGAAGCCTGTAGTGATAACACAATGAATCAAAGCTTGGGCTCATTGGCTCAATGCCCTAATGGACAAGGGTTACTCATTAACAATTCTTTCTTTGCGAAACTGTCCAAACACAGGCTGTATTAAAACATTATGAACCCCAGCTTGTCTATCAGCACAGATATTTGAGATGCTCATTAACACTCTAGCTGGGTGCAGGGGCTAACTTGGCTCAAAAAGTGGGGTGACGGTACCTTGCTGCTGAGAGTAATGTTTTTCTTGCACATGTACATTTTTGTGATGTTCTCAGCCTCCTTTTCTTTCCCACCCAAGAAGTCCAGATGGCATTCCAAGACCTATACTTGACTTTTAAGTATCTGTTACTCTTCACACTTTTTAGGGGAACTGAGTATTACACGAGGTACTCAAGAGGTAGAAAGGGCTATAAATTACAGGGATGTAGGGACATTAAATTTTTATTCCAGCATCTGCCACATTCTCTAAAAAATGGTTTTGCTACTGACAGAAGGGGAGCCTTGAACCACTATGTCCGCACTTACCCAGCAAAGGTATTTAAAACAAATTGGAATGAATCCAGACTTCCGTTTCAACATCCCACCTACACAGCAAGGGTAATAATTCTGTGTTTTCCATTGCTAAACGCATCCAGTGAGGATGGGTTGATCTGACAGTGGTATTCAGGTAAATTTCAGCCAGAGGGGGTAGCTGAAAGCACCACTTATGGTAAGTGAGTTCAAGTCTGCCACAGGGGTATATGCTTTCCGTCTTTCTCTACATATTTGCACTGTCTGATCAAAAGTGAATACACAGAGACACAAGCTGTACCTCCTGCTCCAGAAGAGAGACACTAGACAGCAAACAGAGTCCTCTGTAGGAGAAAGGTGACAGCTGCTGGCCCTGAAATTACGAAGAGTGCAATTCCCTCTCTTTCCCCCAGACAAAAATATAATTTAAAAAGGTATATTGATCCTCAAGTTTATATCAAGGAAACCAAAGTTATCTATTCTTCTCTTTAAAATGTAATTAATAAATGGTCTTTTTCATGTCTTCTGTCTCTTGCAAATTCACCTGGTAGCCAGCCAAACACATGTGATACGACAGGTTTCAGAAGAGATCAATGGGATAAGACTATCATTGGATTCTAGCACTCCCAAGGGTGTACTGTTTTCAGGGATTTATACATTCATTCGAGCAGGCACTGACCATATGATAAGTACATTTAAGATTAAGGTTCTCTCAGCTCTCCGTCCTGACTCTGAAAGCCGTCACTCCCATAAAAGATGAAATTTCTGTTTTACAAATTCATGTTTAGCAAAATTGACAAAGTACTTTCAAATGAGAGAATTCTTCCAAAGCAGCCCTATCCATAGGAAACAGGTGGTCTCCATAACTCCAAACACATCAACTTTTTCATTGTTCCTTCCCAGTACATGCCCACTCCAGTGATGCCTAGGAAACACATGTCAAAAAAAACCCTCTCTCTTTGGTCATTCTGAGGCTAATGACGGGATTTGTCCCTTAACCAGGTGAAGAATGGAAGCTGGGCCAAGAAGTCCAACAAATGTATTATATCTCATGGAGCTTTCCATCTCTCGGCTAGTTCCTAGGGACCTTAAATCCCTTTTTCAGCTATCAGCCTCCTTGAGCATTGGTCCTAGATAGCTGCTGGCATAGAGCATTTGCTGTTTAGAAGTCCCTAGAGACCAACCTTCAATAAAGGTTCTTCCCCAAAAAGCATTTTCTTCTGCGTGGGTGCTGCTTGTTAGACAGTGAAGACCTCACCACAAAGGAAGCAGAATTTAATACCCCTATTCACTAACAAATTTGTTGCATTAAAACATTTTTCCTTTCCCTACAATAGCAAAGAGGCAAGTGGCAAAGTGGTGCTTTGTCTACTGATCAATACTTTCAAGACATTATTGGAAAAAGCAAAGAAAGAATCCACATGATCAAAAGAGATGTTGCCTGTAGCAACGACATGTGGCATTACTAGTTCAAGCCAGCTGTTCATACTTTATTGTGGCTGATGTGCAAATGAAAATTGAAAAGAAAGGAATTAGAGCAAATCAAATATATCTTCTGTAGTATTACGTGAGACTACCTACACAGAATTAAGGGAGGGAAGAGGAAAAGATGCAAATCTGGTTACCTATAAATAGACTATCTTTTCTGAAATAGCACTACATGCTATAATATTTTACATTTCAGAACATTAATTCACATACAAAAACTTCTCTATACAATACTAGTTACTTTTGTCATTCACAAAGAGCATGTGTTCTGAAGTCCGTCCATGCTTCCGTGCTGTTATCACTACAAATACATGTTCGGCTGCGAAAAATAGGGATATATACAAAAATCAGGGATAGAAATCTGTCTGCCTAGAAAATGCTGCATAAAATCCGCACTCTATGAAAGACTTGCAAGTTTTGTCATAGCTCCTGTTTGCTCCTCCTCCTGCTACTCTGCCTTTTCTCCCCTGAAATTATTGCCATCCCACACATGAACTGACAAGGTAGCTCTGTGGCCTCAGCCATGGTGGCAAGAAAGTAGTTTGCCATCAAAAGTGTAGATGGGAAAACCAAGCACAAAAAGATACAGGGGAAGGAAGAGAGGGTAGGTCGGGCATTCATCATCAACATCTCCTCTACAAACCCCTATGGATGCATCGCCACACGTTAAAAAAATATGAAAATAAACCACCTACAAATGACCAGTACCTTCTCCTTTTGGATTCAAAATCTTGTCAACAGTTGTACAACTTTCTGCCAACTCACAGCCAGTTGTTTGGAGATCCAGCAGCTCTGTACAGATGATAACCAGTCACAACTAGTTAGAGACCTTGGGTCTGTGTTTGTTTGATAGGCCAAGGGACATGTTTCCTGACTGAGATCTGCTTGTGCTCAAGAACCTTTCCCCCATTCCGACAGCTCCCAGCATGAATGGTTCTGCAGACACCAGAGGGCTTATCCAAGCCAAACTGTGCCTCAGTGCAAGCCACCAGTTACAGCTTTGAAAATGTTCCTGCCTTAATTATAAACAGTTGACATGAAACAGAAGAGTGTCCATCCCTGCAGCACCTCTTATTTATTATTACTACACAGAGGACACACATCATCTGCCCAACTTCAGGTCATGGTCTGTCTCCTCAGACCAGCCATTCCTTACTCTTAGGCACTCAGAAATATCACTATTCACCACTCTAACGAATAAAGGAAGCTTTTCATTTTTTGAAGGATGGCCAAAATTATTGCCAGCTTACAATAAATTTTACCATGTGAAGATAATTAGGTAATATTAATAGATAAGGCTGTTTCTGTGCAGGCCAAAAAATAGGAAAGAAATAGGATGCAAAGTTTCAGTGAGTTAACTTTAGTAGCGATTCACCTTTTTTATCTAGCATTCCAAGAGCACAGAAACATCTCCACTTTTAAGATTAGTTTATTCAATAAGTCTTTCATTAATCAGAGCCACTTCATTATAAGTTGCTCTCTGATCATTCAGTTTCTGAACCGGGCAAAATTTGTTCAGCAATCCTATGTTGTGCCCTGATCAAATCCAATATTCTTTCTTTATCACCCACATATTTAAAGTGGAGTGTCATGAAAGGGTAAAGTGACCATGGGACAATCTGTCCTAAATGGGGGAATTCCTCCCTGATGGCAGGCAGTTAATAGTTAACCAAGATGCTCTAGCAAGAGCATATACGTTATTAACAAGATAGCATCTTACAGCTGCCGGGACACAAAAGGAGAGCTGAGCGTATGTGGAATCAGCTACAGTATCAGATACTAAAATTCAGTATTGGGAACTTGGTCTACCTCCCTCTAGCTAACTTCAACTGAAAATAAAAAAGTATTTTTCTATAAATAAATTCTAGTTATTCCATATTAGGTTATCTCTCATTATTTTAAATTTTACTTAAGGCACTGATGTTACATGCTATTCCCCTCCTTCCCTCCCGCCCCCATCCCCGCTGGGGGTTACAAGTTTTAAACTTCCTAGAGGAATCACAGCTTTAAGCTAAATGTGTTAGTACAGTATTGACTGATAAGTTCTCCTAGAGCTCTCAGAGTAAATACATACTTTATTCTTTCTTTTTTTTCCTCTTGACATTTTGATATTATACAGTAGGATAGTGATTGAGTTAATAGGAGTTAGTCTTTGTTTATATAAATGTTTGGAGAGATAAAAATATTATGAAATGTTGATCTATTCCAGTAAATGAATGCACTGTCCTTTCATTAATATGTAGTTCTTTTAAACTAAATGTCAAAGGTGATGAGTGAAGTATTAGTAATAAATAAATATTGGGATATTTTTAGACTGGCTTTTGAATTGCTAAAATATTCGCACCAAGTAAATTAATTTGCAAACATTTAAATCTCTACTTGTTTTTCATGCTGTGTATGGTGTCAAAGAAAAGGAAAGAGACCTAAAAGCACTTGTTCAATCACTTACAAGAAATCATTTCTTTCAGGATGGAACAGTAAATGTAGTCTAGGCATCACATAAATGGACAGTGAAAGCCACTTGGAGGTGCAGAAGGAGCTTCTGCTCATGTAATTTGGCAAGAAAGAGTCACTGTTAGGCTTTTAAACCCTCAGCTCTGTACCTTCTTGTTCTAGAGGAGACCCTACTGTACCCTGAAGCACTGCAGACAGATGTCTGCACTCGTTGCTTGTTGAGAGGGGGCTGCAAAGCATGCACAGGACCCCAGGGAGGTACCTAGAGCAAAACCCAGGGAAACTGCCCCATCCTGCCCAAAGAGGTCCACAACCATCCAGGAAACGGGGACCTTGGACACTGAGCAGCTGATGGAAAGATCACTACACCTGCCTATACAATCCAGGAGGAGAGGGAACATCAGATTTGGCTATGAGGAATCGTGCAGAATTCAGTTTGGAAGCGGACACCACCTTCTGCAATGAAGACACTTGTACATCAGCAAGGAGCAGGACTGCTCCATAAGGAGAATGTGCTGGGAGCTGACAATAACCCCACTGACAGGGGACATCAGTACTACAGTACCTGAAAGGGGCCAGGGTACTGCTAGCACCAGACCTAGAGGAGACAAGGTGGTGAATCAGAACCAGGGACCATCGTGGGATCAGCCAAGAGAAGGATGAAGAGATAGAGCCAGATGCAGGACTGAAGACACACTACCTGCAACATCAGCCTGAGGTCCCCTCAAGAAGACAGAGCAGAAATAATGCAGGCAACAGCAGTCCACCTGGGAAAAATCCACCAGTGAACTGCAACATAGGAAGACAGCACTAAGCACATCTCCAAGCCCAGGCCAGGACTAGGGCCCCCAGCTTGATCTTAAATAGCATCCTGAGCCCATGGGCAGGGTATGTGGGAGACCCCATGTGAGGCTGATCAGGGCTGTGAAAGCCTATTAGCATCCTCAGGACCCTCATGTAGAGCAGCATTCACAGCTTTTGTTGACTCTTCCTTGCTCCCTCCCAGAGAATTTGGACACATGCTGAACACAGCTATGGTCACTTGTGACAAACAAGAGGAACAGCAGCAGAACTAGCCCCCTAATATCCAACTTGCTCTGGAAAGATTGAGATATTGAAGAAGTCGATGTCACAAGTTCAGCTGAAGAGTAGTCATCACAAAGGGGTTGGAAGAGACCTTTAGAGATCATCTCGTCCAACCATCCTGCCAAAGCAGGCTCACCTGCAGCAGGTTGGACAGGAACACATCCAGGCAGGTTTTTAATATCTCCAGAGAAGGAAGTTCCACAGCCTCTCTGGGCAGTCTGTTCTGGTGCTTTATGACCCTCGAAATAAAAAAGTTTTTCCTTATGTTCAGATGGAATTTCCTGCATTCTGGTTTGTGCATGACTCCACCTAGATAAGAAAAAATGGAAGGTGCTGGAAATCAGATAACATTGGTTCCTGGACACAGCTGAGATATTGATAAATTCAGAAAAGTGAGAATTATGTTATTATCTTTCAGCTGTCTCCACCTTAATTCAACCAAAGTCAGCCATAACTGTGTTAGTGGAGCCCTTCCCACCACATTACGGAAGATGCTGGTGGGATACTAATGAAACTGGTGCACAGCTCCTAGACACATGACGGCAGAGCTCTGAAATGGCCATGGCTCTCCTGGAACAACTGTCTCCTTAACCATGGAGGTGCAAACAAAGCACAAGGTACTAACTGCCATAATTGGCAGTAACAAGCAAGTGAGCAGGCGGTGCCCATGTAGTTGAGGCTAAAAAGCACAGGGGTGAAATGGAGGATGGTGAGGGAGACCACAAACAACTGGACAGACGATCTTTATTTCATGTACTAGGGTCACATCAGATCAGAAGTCAGTCAGATCATCCTCTTGGTTTCTACCTCGAAAACAACTGGAGAAGAGAGAAAAAGAAAACAGAGGAGAGAAAGAGATCTGAAGGCCTGAAAGAAAAGTGCGGTGGTTAGAAAGGAAGTTACGGGGGTGTTAAACAATAGATCTTGGGAGAAGTAAAGGATTTAGTTTATTTTCCTTTCTTTACTAGAATTCAGTTTACATCAATGCATTCTGAAAACAAATTACTTCCCTTTTTGGAAGAAGGAAATAAAATTCAATATAATGTTTATTAAATTTAAATAACACAAATCAGGAAATGCAGAGGTTACTTATCTCATAAAACTATTATTTGGCTTACTCTGA
This sequence comes from Thinocorus orbignyianus, assembly GCA_013400375.1. Classification (NCBI taxonomy): domain Eukaryota; kingdom Metazoa; phylum Chordata; class Aves; order Ciconiiformes; family Thinocoridae; genus Thinocorus; species Thinocorus orbignyianus. Next base: position 48,643 of record VXBW01007380.1, on the reverse strand, counting down.
AGAAGAGCTTAATTTCTCAAAGCCTAATCTGAATATGCTTTTTGTCTGAGATTTGGTAATATCCCAAAATAAGAGTAATTTGCATTGGCAGATCCCTCATTTATCTCAAATCTCACTTGGCAGATACATTTCATGTTCCCAGCTCATCCCACCACAGAAAAGGTATGAACAAAACCACCTTATCTAGAGAATAGTGTTAGAGTAGATTATATGCATGGGAAATTTGTCTAGTTCTGTTTATTGTCTGTAGTGACACCTCCTACCAAACCTTCAAATAGATGTGTAGAATGAGATAATTTATGTGAAAAGGGGCTAAATTAGTTCAAACTGTGGTAGTTCACCTACTCAGCAACTAACCATTGTTACTCCCTCTGTCCTGGCTCCTCACAAATATGGAGCCTAATTAGAAGCTTCTATCCTTTCCCTCGAGGTTTCCTCAAAATTGTACCAAGTTAGTGGGGGATGGTGGCTATAACTCTCTGAATTTACAAGTCTTCCCCTAAAACTGTTATTTTCCTTGAGCAATGGAGTTGCCCACCCCAAGGATGAGCTGTGTTCATACAGGAGACAGCCATTTCTCACCTCCTGACCCATGGTGAAATAAGCTCTGAAGAACCTGGGGGATTTGTCCTTATGTTTCACCAGCCTGTTTTAGCCACATTTGAATTTCTTGGACATAGAAACTGACTGCCACAGTGGCAAATGGGGAAAGAAAGGTGTTACTGTTACAGAAATACTGTCTAGGAAGTTCTTCAGAGCAAAGGCAGGACTGAGCAGCTAGCCCTGGTGATAACTCTTGTCTGGCAGGAACTAGCAGAGAAATGGGCTCCAGAAGGAATCAGGAGCCCTCCTACCAACCACTTTGATACACAGAGCTACTTAACAATAACACCCCCAACCCATGAAAACCAGCCACGATGTAGCATGGAGAATAAAGTTCCAGTTTCCGATCTCTTAAATTTAGGGGAAAAGTTAAAACAAGACAGCACATGGTCAATAACTAGGAAGCTGCTGTCCTGGTTATTGGGTGGGCTACAGCTGGGTCTCAGCTGCGGCAAATTTACACATGAAACTTTTTCCAGCTGAAGCAGATGTGTGTGCCTATGTGCAAGTGTTGGTATTTCTACTCAAAGGAAACAGAATCTGTACATGTGATTAACAAAGAAATTAATGTCACTGACAACTGAGAGGGAAAAATTGTGCCCTGTCCTTTTTTTCAGTAGTCTTTCCCCCGTAATATCTGATGATGGTAAACACAGAAGTAGAATTTGGTGGGAACATCAAAGGTGCCAAATACTGAAGCAACAATATGATTAGTTAGAACTAATGCTGTTCTAAAATTATGGAATGGGGGACTTCCCACATGTAATGCGTGTCAGAAAGTCATCCTCATGTAAACACAACAAAAGGGGTTCCTTCCTGGATGCGTGGAAATTACCAAGTTTATGATGTTATATTCCAGATTGTTTCTTATTAGGCCAATAAACGTGTATCCTGCCAAATAAAAGATTGATAGAGAAAAAATGTGTGCAGCAACACAGGATTAAAAAAAAAAAAAAAGAAAATATTTATATTTATTTCCTGGATATGTGATATCAACCTAGAAATGTACGTAAAACCTGGAATTGCATTCTTTTTTCTGCACATCCAATTCACTCCAGAGAGTACCAGGGAAGGGTATACTTATACTTAGAAAGATAAATCAAAATTAGAAAATGTGAGGGAGCTGCTATTTTCCCAGTGATAGAATTGCTGTTCAAGTACATGATGATCTGTAGCCTTAAACTATGCAAGACCTTGCTGTTACTGCTATAGCATGATTCTCTCTATATTAAAAAATGTTTACTTGAAGAAACATCATTTTTTTTAGTCTTTTAGGAAAATTTGACAAAACATAACCTAGATGTGTGGTGAAGTTAATCTAAAACTGAAATTTACCAAACGTATGCCTCTCCTCTGACATTAAAGATTATACAGAAAAAAGATTGCCTGAGAAGAAAGGTAAGTAATAAGTATCAGAGACTGTAAATAAGCAGTAGAACAGAAAAATATAACTGAAGCTGAAAACATTAGTATTTCAACTTACAAATAAAAGAATTGTATTTTTTATACTTCCTACTTTCTAAATCTCTTTCAAAACTGGCATAGTTGATACTCATATTATCAGTTTAATCATTGACTTGTTGCTTAACCTGTCTTGTTACTTAGGTCTTTAAAAGTCAACAGATAATAATATGAAATAAATAAAACCTTTGTCACTCATTCCTACATCAAGTTTTACGTAACTCTCCTAAGTATGAGTTGCAACAGAAACCTTTGAACAGCATGCCAGTAAAATGGACTGTATTGCAAAGAAGCTGATAAAGTCATGTTTGGAATATTGTCAGTTTATTCCAGGAATTTAACTGTAATTAACCAGATACTTCAGGCTTCTTCAATGTAATAAATCTCTGTTCTGTAAATATACTGCTCCTCATTTCTTCAACTGGAAAAGCTTGATCTGTAATGCACTGGATACAGCCCTTTCGCTTTTTTTGAGATTGCCAGTAAAAAAGGGCAGACGTGATGCTTTCTGTGACATGAATGTCAGCCAGCAGATGCTAAAATGAAATGAGACCTTGACTGCCTTTACACCTGACCTTGAATTACTTCAAGGCAATAACTGGGGTGTGAAAAACCACTGCTTTCCTGTACCCACCCCGATCCCTCCACTTGATAATCACATTTAACAGTATTTCAGCATTCTACTTCCTAGTCCAGAGTTGTAGAAATCAATCAAAAATTCAGGGTGCCTCCATTTTGCGCCTTTAGATGGTGGATGTTTGCTCCCTTACTGCCAAAAAAATAGCTGCTTCCTAATGCAGCAGGGCCAGGGCTGGGAGGGGGATAGAGATAAAAGGAATTAGAGGTAGGTGTGCAATTGCAGGACTCTGATCTCATTGGGATCATGGAGATGCTCATACAACTGCTCATATTACTGGAGTGCTGCCTTGGGTGGATATAGACTCTTTGGGAAGGACAGACTGGGTCAACAAGGAGATGGAGCATGAGAACAGCAAGCATGCGTGGAGCAATGCCTTGGGGTGGAGGTTGAATCAACTGAGACTTTACAGGTCAGAATTAGAGGCAGATTAATGAGGGGAATGTTGTGTTGGGTGTCTTTTACAGACTGTCTGAAGAAGAAGAAATAGATGAGATGTTCTTTTGAAAACTTGAAGAAATCTCATGTGTGCTGTGCATGGTCATCATGACAGTCTTTAATGACTCCAATATCTTTTGGAGGGACAACACAGCAGGGACAAACAATCCAGGTAGTTTCTGGACTGCATTGATGATAACTGATAACAGATTATAACTGATAGCAAGTGATTGAGAAGTTGAGAGGACATGTTCGGCTGACATGTTCTGACCTGATTCTTTAGAACAAGAAAGAGCTGCTTGGGAGCATTAAGTTCATAGGCAGCTTTGGTTGCAGTGACAATGCATAGTGAAGTTTAAGATCTGAAGAGGCAAAAACAAGGCAAAAATCAGGATCGTAACTCTGGAACAGGAAAGCGTACTTTAGTCTGGCGAGGACTTACTTGGAAGAATCTTATGGACTATGGCCCTAGAGAGAAGAGATGTCCAGAGGCTGGTTAGCCTTCAAAAATCACTTTCTCCAAGCTGAAGAACATACCATCCTGCAAATCAGGAAATCAAGCAAAAGAATCGAGAGATCAAGGAAGAGCAAGGAGCTTCTAACTAAAATCAAACATAGAAAAGAAACATACAAGTGATGCAAGCAGTGTCATGTGGCACAGGAGGAATACAGAGCATACAAAGCATGCAGGAATAATCTTAACAAAGGGAAAATCCACCGAACATTGCATCTGGTGAGAGATGAGAGGGCAACAAGAAAGGCTTCTATTGGTGCATCAGCAGCAAAAGGAAACCTAGGGAAAATTTGGGCTTGCTGCTGAATGGGGCAGGGCACTGCGTGGTGGAGGACATAGCGAAAGCCAAGGTGTTCGTTGCCTTCTTCACTTCAATCTTTACCGGTAAGACCAGCCCCCAGGAATCCCAGGTCCCTGAGACCGGTGTGAAAGTTCAGAGCAAGAAAGACTTACCCTCTGTGGTGGAGAATCAACTTAAGAAACATATTGAACATGCACAGGTCTATGGGCCCTAATGGGATGTACCAAGAGTGCTGAGGGAGCTGCTAAAGTCACCGTAAGGCCACTTTCAATTGTCTTTGAAGGGCCATGATAATTGGGAGAGGTTCTGATGACTAGAAAAGAAAAGCAAATGTCACTCCTACTCCTTCTAAGGAGACAATGAACCTGATAACCTTCTACAATAAAAAGACTGGCTCCGTGAACAGGAGAAGAGCTTGACTTTAGCAAGGCTTTCAGCGCTGACTATCATAACAACTTAATTGACAAAATGATGAAGTGCATACTAGGTAAGTACACAGTGAGCTAGATTTAGAACTGTCTAAACTGTTGGTCTTAAAGGTTTGGGATCAGCAGCACAAAATCCAGCGAGAAGCAGCAACCTGCGGTATACCGTCAGGATCAATATCGGAGCTGGATGGGGCTTTGAGCAACCTGGTCTAGTGGGAGTTCTCCCTGCCCGTGACAGAGGGGTTGGAACACAATGATCTTTAAGGCTCTTTCCAACTCTAACCATTCTATGATTCTATGAGACTAATACACTTCCATTAATAACCTGCATGATGTGGCAGAGCACACCTTCAACAACTTTGCAGATGACAAAACTGGGAGGAGTGGTTGATACACCAACTCATTGTGCTCGCATTCAGAGTGGCCTTGACAGGTTGCAGAAATGACCCAACAGGAATCTCATGAGCTTCGGTAAAAGGAAATTCAAGTCCTGGTCCTGGGATGGAATAACATTGCGCACCAGAAGACACTGGTGGGCTGGAAAGCAGCTTAACAGAGAAGGCCCTGGACAACAAGTTCAATATAAAACAGCAATCTGTCTTCATCTCCATTTGGAGATGTTCAAAACCCAGTTATACACAGACCTGGGCAGCTGGCTCTAGCTGACTTTACTTTGAGCAGTACGGGGGTTGAACTACATGATCTCGAGTAGTGCCTTCCAACGTTAACTATTCTGTGATGATGTAAAAAGTGATATGCTGTGGAATAACCAAATTAACCTGGACGCCTTTCACTAAGACACTAGCTCAAGAAAGTCAAAAGAAAATGTAGCATCACTACGTAAATTAATATATAAAGCCTACTCACACTTTCGAGAGCACACCAGCTGTGGAAACTTAAAATCTGCACAAGTTTTGCAGATTTTAGTTGCTCATCCTTAGGTACTTCGTAGTTTATTTGGGGAGGAAGCACTAATGAAAATATCACTGCAGAAAACACTATGCTCCCTAGGATTTGTATCAAGTGTTCTTGGTGAGGAAATCTGCATGTGTGGTGTGTTGGGTTGAAGAGTTTGCTGACCTTCAGCTGTCACAGTTATTTGATGGCTCAAGGAAACACCCTGTGATTTTCTTTCAAACTAATGTGTACCTATGTCCTCTAAAACCAATCCAAACCATTGACAAAAACCAGAGAACAACGTGTTAGCCAGTTTCCCCCACGTGCTTTTTTTGCAGAGGCAGACTCTTTTGTTAAACTTTGGGAAGTCTTTCCCAATATTTGGCATAAGTCAGAACCGTATCTTTTCTGAAAGACATAAAATTGCCCAAGAACAACTGCTAGATAATCCTTCTGCCTGAGCCATGGTACGAGAGAGCCAGCAGATTAGTGGGGTTTGGGTCTACCCTTATCCATGCCTTACGCATGCTGCAGTTTGTAGGGACCCTGCAGTGTTAAGTAGGAGAAAAGCCACCAGAGCCAGGTGAAGTCATTCAAGCTCTCACGTAGAAGGGATAAAAATATGTCCTCTGGCCCCATGTGTGGAGGGTGTTCTGGGTGAAGAGTGGTGTGTGGGCTAAAGGTACAGTTCAAGAGCACTGAAAGATGGATGGACAGACTGACTGGGAGCACCATAGAGAATGGGTGCTTGGCTCCACGTGCAGCTTAAGAGACAGAAGGAGTTAGCTGTGGGTTGCTCCTTATTATAAGGAAAGATAACAGCAGAGGGTGCCCCTCAGCAAGGGGCATTTTTAGCAGCTCACAGGTTTTAATGAAATTGGAATAGAGGTGGTTGCTTGGAAGAGGGAGTTCTTATAATGGCCTTCGAGTACATGAAGGGGGCCTACAGAAGAGAGGGGGAGGGAGTCTTTATGAGGGACTATAGTGATAGAACAAGGGATAATGGGTTTAAACTGGAAGAGGGGAGATTTAGATTAGTTATTAGGAAGAAATTCTTTACTGTAAAGGTGGTGAGACACTGGAACAAGTTGCCTAGAGAAGATGTGGATGCCCCAACCGTGGAAGAGTTCAAGGGTAGGCTGAATGGGGCTTTGAGCAACCTGGTCCGTGGGTGGTGTCCCTGCCTCTGCTGGCAGGGGGATTGGAACATGATGATCTTTAACCCTTTTATGATTCTATGAAATAGTAAAAATGTGGATGGGGGATGCGGAAAAGGACTTAGAAACACCAGCTGCTTCTCATGCTCTGGTAGTTCCTGTAACTGATGAAGCCAGCAAGAGCAGGGGACAGAGATCCTGGACTACAGCTTCCCTCCCAGCTTTGTCAGCGACTTTACCCTTCAGCTCTCTCCAAGTGTGACATTTCCCTTTGTGCCCTGGCAAAGCAGAGGCTGCAGAGCCGGACAGTGCAGCCTTGACCTTTGGCCAGCCAGGAAAGCTCCTCAGTTACCTGCCATGACCTGGACACTCCAGCTGTTGTTGCGAGCAGAAACCTCGACCCAGAATGTCCCTATTTCTAGTAAAAAAAACAATAGTAAAAAAAAAAACAGTGATAAAAAATTAGAAAATAGAGAATTTGCTAAAAAGTAAACCCTTGCTCTCAGTGACTCTGTGTTGCCCTGGGGTCTTGTGTACTATTCCATGAGTCCGGAGAAGCCACACATAAACACAAAAAAATAAGGAGTAAAGGTAAGGGTCCAGTGCAACTGTAGGTCTTTTTTGTACTATGCCCAAAGCATAGTAACAGGTAAACCTGCAGCCAGTACAGAGCAGTGGGAAACTGTAGGACAAAGGATATTGCATTCCCTTGCTGAGGAAAATCTACCTGCTGGGGTTACACCCAGCTGCCCCCGCCTGCCCCATACAGCAGTGTTATTTTACGTGAGAAACATTACACCCATTCAGGCTGATTGTCCTTCGCTTTTTTTTTGTTCTTAGTGTCTTTCTTTTGATTACACACTAGAAGGGGCAGGGAAAAAGCAGATGGGATCAAAGTCCCTTCCTTCAAACAAGAGAAAGTTTCATTCAACTTATCTTGATCATGACATCAGCAAATTTCTTTGACTAATTCCCTTGCTGTTTGTTACAGCTATAACAGAGAGAAAGGACCTGGCATGGTGCTTTTGGTGATGACTGCCAGCTCCTGAGAGAGGAGCTATCTTAATGAGATACGTTAAATATTTCTTGGTTTACAAAAGTTATTGTCTACCACAAGTTAGTTTGTGAGACACCTCTGGCCAACAACAACTCGGAGCCAATGGAGATTTATTTTTCATTCATTCCAGTGTTCTCACATATTTAACAAAACAGCCATGTCCTGCTCAAAGGAGTTCTGAATTTGTCGTGCAGGTAGAACTAAACTGAAAAAAGTGGAGCAAAGGAGATGCCAAAAGTTTGTACACCGAAGGTCTGAGCACTGACTTTATTGAGCAGATAAATATGGTTATACACAAACAAATGTAGTCTGATTGCTGCTGCAGATATCCAATACACTAATTAAATGAGAAGGAGAAACAATTTAGATGAGTCAATCTTTTTTATGATAGACTTAAAATATCCCAATCATATGCTGTTGGGGAAAAATGTGTTGGCTTTTATTATGTTATTTTTACAGATAGGTCAGCACAACAAGTACAATCTTGCTACATTTCTTACATAAATTCCTTTCTTTACTTATGTAATTTTGCATATAGAAGAACTGTAAAAATGATAAGCAGTATAAACACTAAAACCAAAAATGTTTGAGATAAAAAAGGGACAATTTTCCCCATCTCAGCTAAACATTGTTATCAAGTGGGAGTTAAGAAATAACTGATATCAGTATGTAAGCAATTAAAAGCATTTCTACAAAGAAGCCTGCCAGACTGTCTTCTGCACGTACATACAGAGCTGCAGCAATGTTCGTAAGTGTGATCTCACTAGTGGAGTTATCTAATCCAACACAAGCATTTAGATAACATAAGAATGAGGAGTTTATAATCTCTCCATTTATTTATTCCTGATATCATGAGAGTTAAGGTTTGAAATGAGACACAAGTAGACTCTCCGAATCTTGGGATAATGCAGAATATCAAGAATACCTTGACCCATCCTGTAGGTTTTTTACTCAAAAATCTAGAGAACTCCAAGTTCTGTTTCCAGGATTTGGAAGCTGACATTTTGTCCGTTCTAAGCCCTCTGTCTGCATTGGTTCTTAGCTACAACTTGCTTTCTCTGCTTCTCTTTTTCTCCTTTGTGTTCTTTTAACCACAAGAAATACTCACTCCTCTCTTAAAATATGAGTAATTTAATAGAACTCTCAAATTAAGGTCTTTAACGGAAGATGGGAAAAAAAATAAAACAAGAAGTATTCTTTTTTCACTATTTTTTCCATAAAAAACCCTAACATATTCACAAAACTTAAAGATCTCTGTAACTATCTGGAAACAAGAGTCAGTTGGAAACATTCATGTGAAACCACAACACATTTTGCGTGACCTTGAATTAATTTTTGCCTTCCTACTTTCAAATTAATTATGTTACACACATGAGACTCCTCCTGGCACTTGGTTAACATCTGGATGTCCTTGTTATATTTTTTACCCAAAAATCTGTACAGTCTTTTGGACCAAATGATTATTTCCCTGGATAAGTTTCTACTCAGGTGCATTTTCATCATTTTCATCATGATTTTTTTCCCTTCTCACTACACAGAACATTTTTTTAACTCTGACGTAAATATGAGTATTAATTACCATTAATCTTCTGCTAGTAGTCCCTAGAAAACATCAAGTGTCAAGGAAATGAAAGCTGCAACTTTCTTTTTTTAAGAAAGATCAGTGGATAACGCCCCTGAACAACGTATAGCTAGGAGTTACTATCCTACTTTTTCTCACCTCAGACTTAAATCAATATTCCGTGGCCTATCTGTCCTACCATTTCACATTATGGAGAGCTGACTCTTATTCTAGCTTCCTTAAGTTCTCTTTTCCAATATAAACCAAATTTTGCTCCCTTCTGCCATCAGAAAGACATTTTCAAAACAAACTCTGAGTGTGTGAGCACTTGTCTTATATTTGAAAATATGCAAAGGTTATTTTGGGCATGGGGACAGAAAAATACACAAATAATGCAATAAATTAACTGTAGCAAGCTAATATTTCTCCTTATAAAATATGATTTGAGGTATTCATATGCACTAGCACTAGTCATGACTTTCTTGGAGCCAGGTTGGGATATGCCAGCTGTTTGCCTGACTGCTTAAAGGTTCCAAATTCTCACATCTTTTAAGAAGGCAGTTTTAGCAGAAACACCCTTGGTGTTTGCACTTTCTCAGATCCCACTAGGAAAGGCTGTTGGAGCAGATTGCAGATAGAGGCATCCAGCAAAACTGGAGTTACAAATCCTGTTTGATCCAAGTAAGTTGGCTTTATTCTTGGTCATACAGTATTGTGGAAGCCACTGTGTAGATCAAAGAGTTGATTAAGTAACAGATTTCCAGGAACAAAAACTAACTTCCATCCACTATGTTTACACTTCATGCAATGCACCTGAACAATTCAAACAGATGAAAAGGAAAGGGAAAAAAGGCAGCCCAAACATCTGAATCAACTGGAAAAGCATTGTGGTCTGTGCATAACTTCAGCTGGTCAGAGGTGATATACTGCCTCTGGAAGCAGTTAAATTTGGAAAAGAAAGTGCTTATTTAAATGCAGAAGGTTGTCTAAATGTTTTAAAAACATTTCTTTCAGGGCATCAAATAATGCTTCAATGTCCGTTGAAGTAAAACTTCCACTGAACTAAATCAGTGCAGTCTATTTGCAGGTATGAAATGATCCTGCTAAACTGAACTCCTCACTGTACCATGTGTCACTTGTGACAGCTGTAGCACATATCTGTAGCAGTAAGAAACAGCAACTACATTCACCACAGAGGCAAGAGAGCTCTCGTGCCAGCTGGCCACTTCCCAAACTTATGGGATGTTTGTAATTCTTTGTCATAACAATGACATTCAATCCCTTTGTGTTCCACTTACTAAGACAGTAAAATTATCCTTTATCATTGCTGGAAAAACTATGCTGCTTCTCAGAAAATATTACTCTTTCTAGAACAGTCCATTGTCTGGTCTTCTCTTTACTAAGGCCAGCTGATTTCCTTATTCTTTCCTCCCTTCCAGATTATACTTATACAGATTCTTACATTAAATCCTTTCATAATACTATTTTCCCTATAGTAACATTTTTCCTGTATTTTTCCTGTAGTAGCATGGCTGTGTGGTTGGAGAAGGAGGAGGAAGTTGTTTAGTTTGTGCATATGCAAAGAAGTGGCCCACTCTCTTTCATAAGGCATGATGAACATTGCAAAATAGTTTGTCCAGCTTTTCTAGTAGACTGGTGAGAACATTTGACTCAGGCTCTTTCCATTTAAATCCCCAAAGGTTAAGTATAACCTGCACAAAAGGAGATATTTTCTTATGTCTGTTCTAAACATCAGTAGTGAAACAAGCAACTCTAGTCTAAATTGAATTTTAGACTTTTAAAAAATATATTATTTTCTGTCTTAACAGAATACAGTTATAAATTTTTTTAGTTACTTATTAGTATATTGCATTCTGTCAAGGTAGGATCAAGCTGTAACATAACAATACCAATACCATTAAATTATTTGCTAATACCAATTAAAAAAATCCTTGCTGGAGTCAAATTAGGCATGCATCTATTTGCCTTATTTTATTTCTCATCCATATATAGTTATAGGTTGGATTTTGCTGGGTAGAAAAGGAACCAGAAGCATAAAAAGAGAACCAGCTAACTTTCTGGTCTGCCTGCTTAGTTATATTTGTAGGGAAGATAAATCATCTGTGGACTGAAATGAATGTACAAGTGTAATTCCACTCATCGTATTCAATTGCACTTCAGCAAAATAACAAAATGTGTGTTAGAAATGTTCGAATCTTGTGTGCATCACAGTAGCTATATATGGTACATAAGAACAATACTACTGAAACATCACAAAGCACATCGTAGGCTAGACAGGATAGCTTTCACTTGAATTTAATGAGGCAGTAATCATAATGAAAGACAAATTAAATCACAGTTTTCTGAAATTCTCCATTCTGAAAAGAGTATTAATGCCACATTGAGTCTCTGAGTTGCAGCTTACTGCTTGAGATGATACACTGGTTGACTCTAAAAATGGTAGAAAAAGACTAAAGCCACTTTATACTGTCAAATATATATCAATGGCAAAAGAAAATTACTTTTTGGACATATACACTCTGTTAACTCTGAAATGGTGCAGTATTTCATTTGTAGCAATGGCAATGAAAAGTTACAGACCGAGAACTAAGGACTTTACTCATGTAAGTAAGCTCATTCACCTAAATGAGGACTGTTGGGGTTGAGGCCAGGAACTCTAGAAAAATATATTTAAATTACTTCACAATAATTAATTGAGTGAGAAACCTAATCCCAATAGGACTAAGATTTCCTTTCATAAGGATTAATAATATTGCATCACTAACGATGATTTTGTATTCAAAATTATTTCATGCCAGCACAAAATCTTTGGAGGGAGAAAAATCTCACAAGTATCCATTTTATTGCCTTATCCAGATTCTGTGGGCTATACATATAAAGTAGACTGTCAATCAGTTTGAAGGAACTGTTGAAGTAATAATGTGCCATCTCTGCTACATGTTCCTCTTTGTGTTGTTGAGTGACAATTAATAATTAATTACAGCCTATTGCCATAAAACTGCTTTCCTTTCAGTATGAGCTTGCAGTTTGACTTGGGTTAAGCAGCTCAAATGCCAACCTACAGGAATCCTAAAAAGGCAAAGCAGGGCCACTCAGGGCAGACGTCCAAGCTACTGAAGCCCCAGTGATTACATCACTGTGGATCCACCACCTGATACAACCTTGGCTGTTCTCTCTTCAGCCGAGAAGGTATAGGCACTCCTTGCTCCCACACTCACAGGCTTTCACCAGGCAGGAGCCCTGCCAGGGCTGGTCATCTTCTAATGAGTGCAGGAGCTCCTCCCAAGGGGATACAATGGCCAAGCAAGGACTTAAGTATCACTTCTCCCAGTCTCGTTGTTAGCCCTCTTCCATACTATTAGAAGGGAACTACCACCCCTTGTATCTAACCATGTGTCCAGATGTTACACAATTGGATAAGAAAATAAACATGGATACCGGATGATTTGGGGAAGCTAGGCAGAAGGAGGGATGGGAGTAGCTGCTATACAAACCTTACAATTTCAAGTATTATGACAAATCTTGAAAATTTCCATTTTCATAATGGTAAGAAGTCTGTTCTTCTATGTCTTGAGTTACTTGCTTTTGCTTTCTCCATTCCCTTCTCTGTACTTCACTGTTGTGACTGGTAGCACCATACGTTTTCTTTGGACTTACAAAAGTTTCATTGTTTATCTCTGTTTCCTCAGCTAGCTCATCCTGATCAATTATGCCACATTTCTCTTCATTAAGATTTTCAGGATCAGCCCATTCTTGTTTCTCCCCAGAAGCAAAGATAGCGTAGAATATCACTCCGCTGTAATGCACCAGGGCTGCAATCAGAAAGACATTTTGCCATTCTTCCCGGGTCTGAAAGAATAGGGCAGGTCTCATTACATTTGCAGTAAAAAGAAATATTACTAAAAAGAAATCTTACTCTCTGAATTAGACCATGAATTAACACATACTGAACAATGGCCATGATCACTGTTTGAGTCCTGATTTTACAGATAGAACAATTTATGAGTCATTGGGAAGATTATTTTTTTTCCATAACAACAGTTAATAAAATAAAACATGGGGTTTTTTTTTCTCACAGTGAATTTTCTTGAATGTGAAATATTCATGGAGTTGGAGATTTAGGGATTTCTCTAACAACTACCTTATTGTAGATCAGTGGTTGCTTAGGAACCTACCAAAGATGTGTTGTAAAGGAGTTTCCTATGTCCTGTAAGCATTACCCAGTAATATGGAGATATTACAAAGACCCAGTCTCAGATGGTATAAAATAGTATCTCCCTACACAGACAATGAGTTTGGAATAGCAAAGGGTCTGGCCCCCATGGTATTATAGAAGTGAATGTTTAAAACAAACAACAGAGAACAGCTGCAGAGGTTGATGATGAAATGGAGTTCCCAGGAAGCTTCGAAATGTCTTAACTTCTGTTGCATCACCTAATTATTTTCCTAGAAAACATGGAGAAATGTTACCTTATGTTTTGTCATTGCACCCACAATGAGTGGGCAAACCATGCCTGACAGTGTCCCCACACCATTGGAGATCCCCATCAGAATGCTGGCATAACGTGGGGCTATGTCCAAGTGATTCACATTGAATCCTACAACATACGAGAGAGAAAGGTCAACTATAGAGCTTTGCACTACCAGGTTGTCCTGATTTGAAGTAAAACAGAAACAATTTTCTGTTCAGTAATTTTTCTTTGTAGCTAACCCTTTTCTAACTAACTGGCCAACAAGGCTTTCTATAGCCATTCTGACTGAAGAAGCATGAAAAAGGTGGGAAACCACATTACTGTACATATGAAAAAGAAAGGTAGTATTATCTTGGTGATGAAGATGGAAGGTACGTTGCAAGTCTTTACTCTTTTTCAAAACCCACTTTTTGCCACCTATGGGGATCATGTAGTATGGAAAATACAGGTTTTTTTCAGCCTCGCTTAAAGTATCTGTGCTTCCCATCTTCTCATATGGAAACAGTGCACTCAGCAAACATTTTTAATTAAGGAATGAATACATCGTATTTGTCAAGTGTCTAATCTGATCTCTTTCTAGTTAAGTAGTTTTTAATACACGTTTTCCAGAACTTTAGGTAACAGCTTAAAAAAATGATAAAAAAATCCCAGAATACAAACCAGTAGGAAGAGTAATTACCCTTACTGCAGCATATCTTCTGGGTGCATATTTTATTCATAAATAAAAACAAATAGTAGAATACAGCTCAGATATTTATCTTGCTTTAGGTAATGAAAATTAGTCATATGAGCTGTGAACTATCACAAAAAAGAATGACTAATCTCAAATCCATGGGATTAAACACAATGAAAGTTTGAGTGCTGCGAAAATCCTGCCATAAAAATTGATGGCTTGAAATGTCCTGCTATGCAAGCACCTTATAACTGAGCAGCAAAACTACTTCCCATCTGCATAATCCTGAGACAACTGAAGACCAGCAGTTACTTTGCCAATTCTGTTCAATAGATCTATCTCCTTGGCAGTCTGCTGGTTTCTGGCCTTCCATCTTCATAACCACAGGTTGTTTTTTTATAGGAATGGTGTTGATGGGACCCATGAAGGTGTTAGAAACAGCTGTTCTCGGGAAGGGCTGGTTACAGATCACAGAGGACAGAGGACTGGCTGACTTTTTTTTGCAGAAACTGGCAGCTAGGACTGGGAGCAGGGCTGCAACTGATAACCTTCAAGCAACTATTCATTCCAGAGTAATTCCCTCTCTCTCCTTTTAGGGATACTGTTTATGCAAGAAGAAAAAGTGGCTGACACTGTAAAAGTATGAGAGAAAATAACAGCACAATGCTGACATAAACTGGAATCAACAAAGAGCAGGTCCTTTCAAAGCTTCATGTCCTGAGTGAAATGTGTTTCGTAGAAACTGAAGTAAATTATTTCGGATATGAAAAGAAATAGGGAATTCCCCATAAACAGCCACATTAAAAGCAAATAGACTGATAGAAATCATGACTGTAACAACAGTGAGGATAATAACATCACTTTTATCACTAATAGTAAAATCAATAATAAGATTAATTCTTACCTGAAATTGCAAAGCCACTGAAGCCTACTGCTAACACCAGGAAGGAAATAGCCACACCTTTTGTGTGAGAATAACCAACCACCAAGAGCAAAGTTGCTTCCATTCCAAAGCCTTCAAACGAAACACAGGGGAGTAAATCACATTTGAATTGGTCATATTGACACAGATAAGATATAGCCAGGATAGCAACTTAAAATAAGACAAAATTCTTTCATATCTTGCAGCTATTCCTGAACACGCTTGGTAGCTTTGTGAATTGATAGAAATATTTGAATATTTATTGTTTGAGAATATACTTTTTTCTCCTCATTGCTGTACAAATGACCCAAGCAATTGATGACATTAACTCACAGAGGAGTCCAGGGAAACAGTGAGAAAATGACTCTGTGCAAAGCACTGAAAACTTCACAAACACACAAACATGGAAAGGAAAGGAGGAAAAGACTTCTCTTCTTCAATTTCTCATTATTTGAGACGTTCTTGGCAAATGGAGCAAAAGAGCATTTTTCAGATATGAGTGGCACCAACACAGGACAACAGCCCTGAGTACCACAGAGAGTTTCCAGTCTCTGCCATTACTACAAATTGACATTTTCTAGTATGTAACACTACAATCCTTCATTTTGGTTTGTTTGGTTTTGTGTTTATTTTTTTGAATGGTACTGAAAATACATTCTGAAACCACAAGGACTGTGAGAATCCTTTGCAAAGATGTGCAGCCAAACTGTATGGTATCTCTATATCAGGCAGCCTGTGCCATCCATAAATAATGTAAGCGAGGAACTGGCAGAGGAGAGCAACTCCACAGGCTATCTGGCTTGAATTTTTTGCTCTTAAATTAGTATCTTCCTTACATGTAGATTCTGTTGATCTTTCAGCTCATTTACTGAACTGGAAATAAATTATTTTGTGCTGAGTGAAAATGAGTCTGTCTGTCACACATCTTTTTTTTAACCCCAACCCTTCCAGGCTAAACTTGCAGTAGGTTATACTGGAGCAGCACATGGGAACGTTACTGCAGGCCAGTTATTGCAAGCTTGTATCCACCGGGAAAGAATCTCTCTGGCACTACAGTGCATGGTTAACTTTGTCTGTACAAGTTTGCAGGATGAGGCCATTTGATCACACTAATCTTCTGGGCCAGTCCCTATTGATCTTTTAATTATTAACTAGGCTTCTTGCCTCCTCCCTTTTTAAAAGCACGCTCATACAAGTAAGGTTTTATACCATGAGGACATCTAACATCAGCTCTCTATTACATGCTTAAGATTAATCAGCTGCAGGTCCAATCTAGAGTAATTTGTCTTATGTTACAATTAAACAGGGCCCAAAGTGTGGTATTTGTATCAGCTACAGCACTCAATTGAAATAGTGTATTTTCAGAATCCAGTGGTACCTCCACAGTTCATGACCTTCCTGACAGTGGTAGTGGTTAAAATCTTCCTGCTCCGTAAGAAGTCAGCCAGCTGCCCTCCAATGGGTACGATGATTGTCATGACCATGTGAGGAACTGCCGACAAAAGGCCAACCTGCAATTAGACAAAAGAGTGCTTATTACTTACGACCTTCCTCGGGATTTAGGGGCAAGAGAATAGGAACCATACCTCTTCTTCATTCCTCCCCCACTCCCACACTGGACACATTTTTATTCTGGATCCCTGTGTGGGGTGATTGCAGACTTTTCCTCCGACAGAACTTGCAACCAAGACCTGGGTGACTTTAGGATGGAGTGAGCTTGGGATGGAGACTCCATGACTTCTCTTGGCAACCTGTGGAAGTGCTAACTCACCCTCAGAGTAAAAAAGTGTTTCCTGATGTTCTGATGGGACCTCCTGTGTTTCAGAATGTGCTCATTGCCTCTGGTACTGTCACTGGGCCCTACTGAGAAGACCTTGTTTCTGTCCTCTTTGCACCATCCCATCAGGTATTTGCATACATTGATGATATCTCTTGAGCCTTCTCTTCTCCAGGCTAAACCATCCCAGCTTTGCCAGCTTTTCTTCACAGAAACTGGAAAGACTCTAGTTCCTTAATCATCTTTGAGGACCTTCATTGGACTTTCTCCAGGCATGGCCTCATCAGTGGTGTGTAGAAGGAAAAGATCAGCTTCCTCTACCTACTGGCGATAATTTGCCTAATGCAGCACAGGGTACTATTTGCCTTCTTTACCACAAGGGCACATTACTGACTCATGTTCAACCTGGTGTCTACCAGGAACCCCAGGCCTTTTTCTGCAAAGCTGCTTTTCAGCTGGGTGGTCCTCCAGCAAGTACTGGCAAGTACTTGTTCCTTCTCAAGTGCAGGACTTTGCGCTTCCCCTTGTTGAAATTCACAAGGTTCCTGCCAGGACATTTCTCCAGCTTGTCGAGGTCCTCCTGGATGGCAGCACATCCCTCTGGTGTATCAGTCTCTCCTCCCAGTTTTGTGTCATCTGCAAACTTGCTGAGGGTACACTCTCCCCTGTCATCCAGATCAGACACAGTATTGACCCCTTGGGTGCTACACTACTTGCTATTGGTCTCTACTAATCACTAGCATGTGGACCATTCAGCCAGTATTCTATGCACCTTAATGTCTGCTCAACCAGCCCATACACTAACAGCTTGTCTACGAGGATCTTATAGGAGATGGCATCAAACACCCTACTGAAGTGTAGGTAGACAATATCAACTGCTCTCCCCTTGTATACCAGGCCAGTCATTTAACCAAAGAAGGTTATCAAGTTGGTTTCTTGCATATGACTTCCCCAACTGAATTTTCTGCCAAAGGGTTATTACTGTTAGCTCTGGTGCTTATCCCAGATATCGGAAAAAACTATCTTCTGGAGTTTTAGTGATCTAGTAAGAAGTTTGAGTTCATTTTTTAGGCTGTGCAACCTTGTTATGTTGTCACTGAGTCAGCTTTACGTTAGTTTTTGATTAGTGAGGTACACAGAGGTTCAACTCCAGCATTTATAAAAGGCCATTCAAAATTTTTAAAAAAGCCAATGAAAAGTAATTAAATAAAAAAATAATAATAATTTTTAAAAAAGGATAAAAAATGCCCGGCAAGTAATGCTAAACTGCCAGCACTAAAGAAAACATGCTTTTCTGTTTACTTGCCTTGTGGTTTTTATAATATATGCTTTTCTTAAACAACTCTCTTCCAAAAACAACTTTTCAGTTCTTACCTTTTGCTAGTAATCTGATGCTAGCAAGCTTTTATTTCTATCAGATGACCAGAAGTATATCATCCCAGCTACTGTGAATAACCTCCAGAGAGATCTAGGGATCTTCAAGCACTCTACATCTCCTAGGGTGAGGTCTGAAGGTCACTGCTTCATCTCAGACATTTACCTTGCTTATTGCAAACCCAAAGACTTCTTCAAAGTAAGCAGGTTGACTTATGAGGAGCAAATAGAAGGTCCAGCTTCTGCAGAAGTTTGCCACAATGATTGCATAAACTGGCATTGAAGTGAAAAATCTCTTCCATGGAGTACTAAATTTCTAGGGGAAAAAAAAATTAAAAAATGAATGCACTTTTGAGAAGACAGGAGGCAAAATAAAGAGCTCAGTATCTTTTAGTATCAGGACTATCCAGTACATTGCTTCCAATTTACACTGCAAATCACTTACAATGCAAGTGAAAGACATCTCTTGGATTAGTAGGAAAAGACAAGCAGAGAAACTTTCTTAGAATAGTTAGAATTTTTAAGATGACTGCTATACTATTATTGCTCTACTTACTGAAATTACACAAGGTCTTTTGGAATCCTGCTATTGGGATAAGAGGATTGATAACAAAATCAAAAAAACTAGAGAAAACCTTGTGCCATTCTCCCCTTTTTGGCATGATGCAATTTGAGATGTTCCACTGAAATGGTTTGGTTTTTTAGTAGTTGTGTTCTACGGGCAACAAATCATACGCCTGTGATTGTTGGTGAACACATGGCTGTGGTATGAGGGTCCTCTGCAGTAAAACTACTGTAGGGCAAGGTGAAAGCTGGGACCTGGAATGAGTGTGTGTGTACCCAGCAAAGACCTGAGTAAATTCAGCCAAACTTCAGGAGCACACCCAAAAGGAGAGTCCAGTTCTTTATACTCTCAGTAAGTCTATTACACAAGACATGTAGAGGAAAGAGTTTGGAGTTATTTTGGTTAAGAATATTCTAGAGTAAAAGCCAAGAAGGAACAGTTTATCAAGACAGCTTTTGTTTTCCACCACTAGCAAAAATGAGTTGTCTAAGGAAATGGAGAGAAGTTTGATGGGAACATTGGTTTTAGTTTTAAGTTCCCAGAATCTTCCAAGATCCCCTCAGAGAGGCAAGAGAAGTCTTAAAACAATGAGCTGAGCTACTTTTAGAGTGGGCAGGGCAGAAACTCTATCCCCAAGTTTTCAGAATTTCAATCATCTTTAATAAGTTCTCAAAAGGCAGCTGGATAATTTAACATCTGCAGACAGTTTCTAATTTAGCTATTACCATTAATATTTTTTAGAACAAACATGACAGTTACTCAAGAGAGACCAGTGTGTGGTTCCCCAGCCTCCTCCCCTCCCTATGTTAGGGAGGTCCCATGAACTGGGAGCTGAAATGGCACCATGCTGAAGTTCTCCTCTCCAGCTCCACGAGCCTTGTCCTGTAATTTTCATGAAAGGAAAAGCCCCTAAACATTAAGAGCAAATATTCTGCTGCTCTTCTTCAGCTAATAATATCCATCCAGTCATACATTGATCTTGTGTAAAGTGCTCTCAAATTATAACCAGAAAAGGCTTTTTTACTTACACTTGTGCTAGCTGGGCTGGCTCCTTCTCCGATACTTGTTTCTATATATGTCCTTTCTTCATTGGTTATTGTTGGATGTGCAGCAGGGCTCTCATAGGCATGAAGCAACCAGAACATGTACCAAACAATCCCAAACATTCCTGGAGAGGCAGGAAAAGCAAAGTTTGTCTTTAAAAACCAATGAACCCACTCAGTACCTGCAGGCTTTGCAGTTTGTTTCAAGAGTCAAACAGAATCTGTGTGAAAAATATGCTCAGGGAAAGGAGAAAATATGATAACTAACTGTCCATATTGTATGCCTGCTTGCAAAGTGTTTGAACATTTTATCACTTGTATTATGTGATACATGTTTGGCAGGGAACAGGCAGAAGCACAGCTTTATGTGGCACCTGGGGAAGGAAAAAAGCAGATTGGTCATAACGTGGTCTCAATCTGCATGAAATCACTTCATGATCAGATTGTGACGACAAATCTTTCTTTTTTTTTTCTTTTTCTTTATCATGCTTGGGAAGGACCTCTGAGATCACAGAGTCCAACCATACATGCACAAAAAAATCCTACATCTCAGCCACTAGAACACTCCCTGAGGTGCCATATCTACATGTTCCAAGGATGGTGACTCAACCACCTCCCTGGGCAGGCTGTTCCAGTGCCTGACCATTCTTCCCGTAAAGTAATTCTTCCTAATATCTAATCCAAACCTCCCCTGTCACAACTTCAGACCATTTCCTCTGGTCCTGTCATTATTCCCTTGGGAGAAGAAACCAACACCCGCTTCTCTACAGCCTCCTTTCAGGCAGTTGTAGAGGGCAATGAGGTCTCCCCTCAGCCTCCTCTTCTCCAAACTAAACATGGTGCATTCCATGTCTCCAGAGAAAACCCTTCTTAACCAGGTTGCTGATGTTCAAGGCCAGGCTTGAGCCAGCTTTGCCGCATACTACGGAGGGAAGCACGAGGCACCACAGATCAGTTGTGAGGCTGTACCTCGTGTAAAGGCGGCACTGCTTTACCCAGCAAGGTGAGGCAAGTGGCTTCTGAGGCATTCAGCTCACCGTCAGCAGCATATACTGCAGTATTCGGTCTTAGTGTGCAGTCCAGGACACCTATCATGGGAGTGTTTGTGCTACAGAGCAACCTTTGCAACTGCACCCAGCCCTGTCACTGGGTGGCCACGAGCTGTAGCCTGGTCATTACAATTTTAAAACATTTTACAACAGATGATTTCCAAATAAAAGCTTTCAGAAGCTGCAATAAGTAGGGAATAAATTGGAATATCCATTTGCAACATCTTAATTCCCCGAAACAACTTTGATCCATACTTGTTATACAGGTTTGACAAAGCTGCTGGCAGTACCAGTCTAATCACAGAGATCCTTTATGTTATACAACTCACCATAAATATAAAAGACTGATGACCATCCTATATACTGTACCAGCACACCTGCCAGCGGCATGGCAACCACCGCACCAGCGTAAGACCCTGAGGAGAAAGAAGGATTAAGAAAACATGTCAGATATAGTAAATCGAGCCCAGCCTCCAGTGCAGATGCTCACGGTAGCAGAACTGGAGGAACTCAGCTGGTTGATTTGCACCATGTTTTCTTCTGAACGTGGGAAATGGGATGGCAACTGCAAAATTTAGCTTGGGGTGGTGGGAAGGACTGGTCCTCATAGTATGGGATCACCAGTCTCATTCTGCAGCTGTGCTGTGCCCTGTAGGTAAATGGGATTTGCAAAGTAGAAACTGATGGTACACCACCAAACAGGCATAGACTGTATGCACTGGAGTGGGGAGTCCCTCCTAACCCTATGGCATATGAGGTGACCTCTAGAGAAGCTAATGGCCCAAATTTCAGACACCTTAGTGTCCAGGAATCCTGGTGGTTGCAGGTATGCTGGGAGGCTCTTGTCATTCCTCTACTAGTGGAGGGAGTGCTCAGATGAACCCTGAGTCTGTTTAACCATGTTTAGTTCATGGCAGCAGCATGAACAAACAGCTGGAATAAATAGGCAAAAGTTGACAGAGGGGGGGAAAAAGGATTATAAAGTGGTCTGTGCCAAGGTTTCTCATTGGGAAATAGATAATGCTGGTGAAATATATTTCCGAGTGACTTGTGGAAAGAGATGAGTGTTTAAGTGCTTGGAAAGGAATTTCCATGAAGACCCTAGGGAGAATTCATGCAATGTGGGTACAAGACATTGCCAATGGCTTCACGTTCAAGAAGTGTTACTTTGAATTAGTCTGGGAAATTAAATACTTGTAGTTTTGAGAATACAAAATACTTTCGTAATGAATGTTTGTTAATGCTCTGCTTATTAGCAAATACTGTAATGGTTCACAGTAACCCTTCTCCCTTGTTTCTGTGCAATTTATTTTCCTACAGCAATAGCAAAATCCCAGGCAAGAATACAGTCAGAGAAGTCAGAAACCTGACTAACATGGGGCTTCCTAATTTTTCCACTGTTCCTGTGCACCTTTTGAGTGCAAGAATAAGTGATCTGTAGCCACTAAAATGACTGCTGGGCTGCAGGATGGACCTTTCTCTACCCAGTGCTAGGATTTCAAAGAGAGAGGGTGAAGAGGCTTCTCTTTTGTTCTGTTCTGAAAATGGAAACACCTAAATAATCACTAAATCCTGGAGTCGTCTGTAGTAAAAATAAAATTCCCATAATATGAAACGCTGCTTTTTTTTCCATGTTTCACTCCTCCTTGTACCCTTTCTCCTGTAATTTAGTGCTGTATTTTCCCTAGTCTTTCAGTTCCACTGCCAATGGACAGACTGCTTTTTCCTTTTCCTTTTATATTTTCTCTTGACTATTCTCTCTCACAGACATTCATCTTCAGCTGGTTTTACCCCACCACCTGCATTCATTTTCATTGTTTTCTCATCTACCTTTCCCAACTACTTACTCTTCAAAGTCCCCCTATTTCTAATTTTTCTCCAGCATTATTAGACATCCACTAGCCATTCCAATTTCCCTGTTACAAACGGGAAGGGACACACCAAATACAGATGATTAAGGTGTCTTAGAAACAAATGACAGAGCGAAGTAACAAACAGTGCCTTTTCCTTCACCATCAACACAGTGAATTTGAAATTACATCAGATCCATTCCTGCCCTGTATTCTGTATATTTGGACTTTTCAGGGTAAAGAAAGCAAAAGGAGTACATTTGTATTATGCCTTACCTTCCTTACATTTATCCATCTATTCAAACCCATCCTGGAGCTGATAAGGAAATACTAACATTCAGTGTCTTCCCTGGAATTACCAGCTCACCAAAAGAATGTGAAGACAGTGTTTGAGGAGGGGACAGCTCAAACTAGACCTGGTAAAGGACCAGACACGTTTGACGCTCACAGTACTCTTTTCTGGCAAGTAACTGTGGTAGCACAGTGACCTGTGGCAAAACCTGCTACCTGGAGAATGGAATTAATAGTATAAAAGACTTTTTTTTTTTTTTAATAGATATGTGTATATACATATTCGTTAGTGTGGCTATAAGCAAAAAGAGGGTATCTTCCTTGAAGTTCATGGTGTAAAACCTCAGTATTTTCCCTACTCCCTGCTTCATAACAAGGTTTAAGACTCTTGCCAGAGGCTAGAAATATACCAAGAAAAATGAGGGAGTTTGATTTTTCCCATCTTTCCACTGGGTTCCTCTCCCCAAAGTCTTCTGAAATTTCCCATAAGCTACCTCCCAGAAGGCCAGCTGTCAGCGTTGGAAAGGGACCCAGAGAAGAGAACGAAGTACAACCTGGTCATAATTCAAAACAAAATAAAGCAGAACAGCCAGCGGCAACAAGTTATGCCACCTCCACTGCAGCATATTGAGCGGTCAACCTAGAGTATTCGAGTCCTTTTAAAATAATCTTTTAAGTGCATGCTTGTTTAGGAGGGTCAGTTCACTATGTATAATAAATACAACCCTAAAAGATAGAGCAAATTAAAAAAANNNAAAAAAAAAAAAAAGTTTAGTTTACTATGAGAGTAATTTTGAGGGCTGGATTTAAATGATAAAGTGGTGGTGTACCGAATTAAACAAAAAGGTTCCTGAGCTCACAGTTACAAGCCATATGCAACAAAGGGCTGAGGATTTGCATTTCTCTTCAAAATAGCAAAATTAATAAAATATCTAAAATACATCTAATAGGAATATGTACTTATCTAAACCATATAAGCCTATCACTTACCACAGAATGATGTGGTGGCCAATCTGCTTCTTTCCAGTGGAGGAGCCCACTTACTCCACATCCCGTGGCAGGCTGGGTAGGTGACCCCCTGGCAAACAATTCACACAATAAATTTCACATAATTTGCTTTCACTACATTCCTACTTCGAGCAGATGCTGATACTGTCCAATCTGTCTAGCTGTTTGTCACTGTGGAATGGTGTAGGAAGGGTTAGGTAAACCTGGAAGAGTTCTGTTGTTTGGGTATGAAGATACCAGACTGGTTTGGACAACCACTTAAATGGTAATGTGTTCTAGGGTAACAACAATATTTCGTGCATGCAGTGGATGTCAAAAATAAACTACAACTGATCAAACTGCAGCATCAAAACTTAAACTTCTCCTTCCTTTTTAAGTACACTTTAAAATATAAACCTGTATGAGTAAAAAAAAAGTCATCCTAAATACAAGTAAGAAGTAAAAATGTATATTGATCAGAAAGCCTGACCAAAAGATCTTACAGTATTTTAGAATGAAAGCTCCAAAAACAAATGATGTATGAAAGGGCCAAAATTACAAGTGGTCTTACCTCTACCAGCCCTTGCAGAATCCTTACAAACATCACACAGCCATAATGAACCCTTGCTGCAGAAGGGATGAACATGTTCAGTGTAGATGTCAGAAAGATAGCTGCTCCAAACACCCTGTGGGAGAAAGCAATATGAAAAGGAATATAGTTATTGTCTACTTTTCAGAATCTATGATGTTCCCGGATATAGTCTCAGAGACAATCTCGCATACCACGATCTCACCAAACAAAATACTTTTAAAGCAACCTGATTGACAAAAGGGGATAAATCCCCATATGATCAATACATTTTCTTCTCCATATTGAACTTTTTGTATACTAAAATAAAGGTGCTGGATTTTTCTTTGTATCAGAGTAATAGATATGGGTGCTGGTACTGGAAGCTAAGCTGTTTATAAGAGTCCTGAACTGAGAGAGGCATTCATATCCTGGGAAATACTTAAATTCTGTTATATCAGCAGGTTTTAACTTAAATCAGGTGGAGTTTAGTCAAAGTGTCTCACTGAATATGGGTGTGTGCTGGTTAATTCCACTTGCTGCTTCTATAATGCATAACAGGGCTGCTCCTTTCCAACATCACTTCTCTAAATAACAGTTACAAGTGTCCTTTGTGACTATGACACAGAAGGGGTATTCCTACTAGACAACTTCAGTGAAAAACATGACTCTAGTTACCCTGCTTGGGAGGAGCACTTGCTGTAGCTGGGAACAAGCCAGTTGAGGCTCTGAATGCATCTGGGGCCAGTGTTTTTGAGAAATCACTTGCAGCCCCCAAGTGTTAGCACCCATTAGAGAAACAGGCAGCAGAAACCTCTTTGTAGTGAGAACGGATTCAAGCAGCATCTCTGAAAGTCCAGGTCACTCAGAGGCCCTGGGGTAGCACTCAAAGCTGTGTCTGCCTCACTCACTGCAGTCTGTGGGAGCTTTTCCCAGCACAGATATGGGCTTTCTTGTGTTGAACTGAGGAGTAGTGCATACTTTCCACCCTGTATTGATAATAAACAACAGCAACACCAGAAATGAAAGACAGCTGGGCTACAAGGGCAGTCCTTTCAGTGTGATAGGGCCGCAGGTTTGCCGGGCAGTGGTGTTGCAGTGCAAGAGAAAAGAATCCCTGGGTGCCCAGCTTACGAAAGGACATCGGGACAACTCATTTGAAAACTGAGGCTGCTGCACCACAAAACACACTACTGGAAACCAAGAAAGAGACTGGGAACAGCTAGCTGGTCACTTAAATTATTAACATTTGCAGGAATGAGCTGTGCTTAACTGGTTAGATTTCATATATCTTCACATCTGGCTGACTGAAGCCTCAGGTTTCCTTTCTGTGCAACGAATGGGGTTCAATAGCTGCGTCATGCACTATCTGAATATCAAGAGTTCACTACTCCAGCATCTGTGGAAGCTGATATACATAAGGATCCTCTCTAAGATCCTGTTACAGCACTCAAAAATATCAGAACTGGCAGTTGGAGCTCTCCACAACTGCCAAGCACTGTTTAAATTGAATAGATTACTACTAATCCTCAGTAGTTCACTGTCTTCTTTGTGTTGTCTACAGTTCAAAGCAACCATGTTGGCTCCCTGTGGACTGCCTTTGTGCGGGAGATCTTTCATTCTGCAGAGAGAAAGTTGCAGCAGTTGGTGGCCCTGGGGACCACAGTGCTTAGGATATGGGAGGTCAGCCCAAAGCTGCCCTCTCTTCCTCCAGGACTCAAGGTGACACCCTGAGAATAAAGCAGCCTCTTTTGTTCAAGGCGCTCGACTCCTAGCTACACTGATGTCAGCTAGCAGCATGGTGCTGTTTGGGGACAATAATTTATGTTCCTTTTTCGAACTGCTCAAATTCAGTGACTTTTAACAAGCTTTGAATTGTCTTGTTATGAGTGGCATTTCAGAAAGACACATTAAGCTTCCTTCTGATAAATGTATCATTTAAGACAAATATCTGATCAGGAATCATACGATTTGGACAACAGAAGATTTCTCTCCCTTTTTATTATTCTGTCAGAGACATACATAGATCTTATTATGCATATCTGTTTATCATACTGCACTTCAAAATATTTATAAACTTTGAAAACATTTGTTGCCATTCTTTCCTTCTTTTTTTTTTTTTTATTTCAATTGTTTACATTTCAATTTCTTTTTGAATACTTATTCACAGGAAATAATGTTGCTTCATTTTTTGAATCTGGTCCTATTATTCACAAGTAGGATTAATGGCAGCATCATAGAGCACAGAATTTACAGTCAGAGATGAACACCGTTTTATCTAAATTCTCTGCACCTATTGACAAAAACAACAATTCATCCCTAGACAGCTCATAATCTGAATGACAAGAAAGCCCTCAACAGATGAACACAAAAGCAAAGAGGGTGGGTAGACTGGCGGAAAGATGTGACAAAGGAACAGATTTATGTAGAAAGCAGTCTGAAAATTTGAGCTAAAATACAAAGCCTATGATCATATCTTGACATTTAGGAGACTGCTTTCAAAGCCAAGTAAACATTTAACTGAGTAATAAGTATTACTTAGCTCTCTATTATGATCAGTGAAGAAAAGTTTTGCACCTCGCCTCCTTGCCACTTATAGAAATAGCAGATCTTGGAGAACTACCACAAATTACGTAAATTAATTGGCATGTGAAAGAATAAGCTGTAAGAAAGAGAACATGTTTAATTAGCCAAAGAGCTGGCTCTGAAGACTGAGTTTCCAATCTCTGCTTCTTCATTTAGAGCCAACTGTTAATATGCCTAGGTTGTAAATGCATCATTCACATTGAATCAGAACCAGGCACTCTTCTGCTGCTATTTGAGAGATTGAGTAGTGTATATACGAAGAGGCAGCACCTTTCTAGCAGTTTACTGCCATTTATCCCAAAGAATTTGGTTCCCAACATGATTAAAAATGTCCCATTTCTTTTCCGTTCATTAATGTATCCCTTCTCACTGCCATGATTCCCAGCCAGCTGCCACTTTGGAATCAAACCAGACTTCTTCAGCAACAGACTCCTCTGCCCAGCGGAGTGCTATTACTTAAAACCAGTATCAGGAGGTGCCTTAAGTTTCATGTATCCCTGCCACCACCAAACAATGATGAAATTATGTTTAGATGCCTGTCTGAGGATAAGCAGTAAGCTAAAAGGATGATACCACTAAATGGTTCATGAACTTTTTGGTGGAATGCGGACCTACACGAATTTGAATGAAAGGATAAAGAAAATTACATGCTGTTAGACAGTTTTGGTGCAAAACCATAAAGCACTCTATATTTTCAGCTGTTCTGATATTCATTTGAATCCCTTATTATTACAGATCATTATTTGCATTAGAGAAGTGCCTGAGGAGGGGCCATCCATGTGCATGCCAGGTTGCACAGCATTCATCAAGATTTAAGCAGGTGACAAAAGAGTCTGTACCTAAATCTTTAATGTCAGTACCAGGTTAGAATAGTACATCTCATTGCCAGAGTGCAGTCGGGACAGAAGAAAGCATTTGTCTTTCTAGGAGTGATATGTTCCCACACTGGTCCCAGATCTTCTGGTTTCCTGCCCTGTGTCTTAGCAAGTAAACCCTCTGAAACAGAAGCTCGGCACCACTTTTGAATCTATCCGTGCTTAAATTGATTGAATAAACAAGGAATAAAAGAAAAACATGGAGTTAGCCAGATCCTGTTGCTGTAAACAGAAATTCCCTTTGAGGTCAGCTTTTGAGATATTGCTGTTCCTCAGCAAATTCTACTCCTAAACCCAGTTATGATAGTCAAATCCTTAACGTGATTTTGTATATAGCATTAGATTGAGTTTGAAACTCTCACCTGGACAGAAATACAGCATTCTGTGCACATGCACAACACATACCTAAGGAAGTAGTCCACTGACAGAAAACATCGAGTTACAGTGTAAACATGGTTGATTTTACTGTTTGCAAGAAAATTAAGGAAACAAAAACCGAACTAATAATGTGCTGAATTATTCAGCCAACAGTGTGCACATCTGTGTTTTGGGGCCCTTCTGCTGCAAAAGCTGGTGGCAAGACTAGAAATGCAGGGAAAATGATTAAGCTTAGCCAATTTGTTTGGGTTATTCAGCAGATGGAAAAATACTCAGCTTAGGCACTTTTGCGTATTAGAGAAATGAATAATTGAGGATGTTAGTAGTGTTGAAGAAACTGCACAAACTGAACTCTGCATAACTTTTGGATACAGAGGGGAGTTGCGACTGAAATTCTGGGCAATTCTCTGTCTTGGAGTCATTTCCAGAAGGGCATACGCATGGGAAGAACACCCAGGCAGCCTTGTAACCCATATCGCTCTTTGCAGAATACAGAGAGGAAACTATTTTCATTTGGAGCAACACAACATATAACTGGACTTAAAGACCTTTTCCAATTCTGAAAGCATTTGTAGATGTCACGTCTTGTTTGCAGAGAATGACATGAGTAACAATCACCCTTTTTATCTGAAGATCCCAAATGCCCTTAACATGCATATCTCATGAGCTCATACACAACCAGCTGTCTTCAGAAAATCTCCCTCTCTTTAGTGATCATCTTCCAAGTTCTGAAGACTTTTTGAAGTAAAACCCAAAAATAAAGTTAGCTTTGTCAAAATTAGTTACTTTTCTTAATCTTGTTTTCAAAAGTAGTTGACTTAAAAGAAGATCAGCCCACAAATACAACAAGCAGAGAAGAAATATGTATAGGTGTTCAGAGACCACCAAACAGAAATCATGAGGCTCTATTAGAAGTTCTAGGCAATCCTAATTACAGCCAGTACTCTATCAGCCGTGGCAAGGACATTTGTGTGCACAAGGATAGATTTTTGTCTTCAGAACACAAATCGTTCTATAATTTCTACATGGCTCACTTCAGTACGCAGAGAATTTTTAAAGGAGAAAGGTCAAATTTTGTTAGAAAATTCTTGTTTGGTGTTAAATTGAGCTAAAAAGCACTAAGGCAACATCTGAAAGACAAATGCTACAACCAGTGTCTGAAGCATTAGGTGTGATTCTCCTAACTCCCTCCAGAAATCATTATGGTTTAGAGAAGGAACGTGTAAATATCTGAGATGAGCAAAGAAAAATGGGGAAGTCAGCAATAGATCCATAGTGGAAATCTAGTTCCATTTTTGATTATAGACAAATACTGCACGGTCAGTTTCAGATGTGTATTTCTGAAACACATTAATTCACTATTTCAGTAGTCATAATTTAAACAGTGTAGAACAGCCATCAGGTAGCAAAGTTTAATTCTTTTGATTATTGTTTTCTCACCTGTTAGCAGCCAATTTGTTCGAGATGAACCCTCCTGGAATTTGTGTCACAATGTAACCCCAGAAAAAAGAGCCATGAATGAGTCCCACCGTCTCTGGATCCCAGTTGAACTGGGCTTTCTGTAAAGGAAACAGAAAAAGAAGCTGCAAGATGAAGCATGATCATTGTAGGGAATCACTGTTTGGAAGTCACACAGAAGTCACCCTGTCCTCCAAATCAAGGCAGCCTCTATGCTGGCTGGTGTTGCTGAGCTTGAAACTCCTCAATTAAGGCCAAAGGATGTCAGATTCCCACGTGACATCACTGCTTTTGCACTTAGCTTTCAGTAGGGTAGATAGGGGGGGAAAGGTTTCAGAAAGAAGGCACTAAAGCTGGACCTTCATCATTGCTGCTTGTCACTGGTTTCCCCTGGGCTGCTTAGTCCTGAAACCTTTGTTTCCAAGCGAGATCAGCATTATAAGAAGGACCTGATGCCTTTCAATGGACATATCCTTTTCCCCAAGATTATCAAGGTTGCTTAGGTCCTTTGGGTTGATGAGCTTCCTAGTCACGCTTGTTCATGTTTCTCCTGTCAGGGCCAAATTCTGACCATCCACCATCTGCATTAAGTGGCATGCAAGTAGAAAAGGAGGAGGCAGAGAGGGCTAACATTCAAAGCCAAGGCAATCTGTAGATAAAACTGAGTGACTCTAGCTAGCTGACAATATTTTTTTTTAATTAAAACTTATGCCAATCGTAGGGCTGGATTTGGGTACAGAAGACCACCCACAGGCTGGTCATAGGTGTCTGGCAAAAAATGTCTGCAGCCAAGAGAAATGCTTTTACCATACACCTCATACTTGGATACCAAGCAGTTTCAGTTTTCTCAAGGTTATTCCTGAATATGGACATTCCTGTTCTCTGATGACCCGGTTTCACATATTTTGTTCAGAGAAGGGATAGCCAAAGCTCAGGGGAAAATGTAGAGAAAGTGAAGAAAAGAAAGGTGGATCCAAGATCCCCTCCTGCCCTCCATTCTAGGACATCATACAGGTCCTGGCTTAGTATAATTACACTAGCATAAGATCACTGCCAACTTTTCCTTCTCAAACCCTCATTTCAGAAGAACTGTTTTGGAGAAAAGAGAAACCATGGTGTTTTGCATCATGGTCATTTTTATGCTAATCACACAGCATGGCTAAAGCATTGTGTGAGGAAGTAGCACAGAAGTCTTTCCTATTCTGAATAAAAACTGTCATTGGAACACGACAGAAAAATGAAAACTAGAACAATAAACCTGAAGATCTCTTTTTTCTATATTACATTCTATGTGTAAAAAGAAGTGGCTTTCCTTGGTAGGTTCATTTTTTTCCCAACCAACTAACTAAAAAGAGCTCCTCACTCGACCTGCAGGGAGAAAGATGGCATTAATTAGTCAGGCATATTTACAGAGAACTAAAGGAGTTTCCTCACCATCAATATGCGTTCTGACAAGAGACATACCTTCCTGTGGTGAGTTACATTTCTGTTTTAAATACCCAATTTTCTACAAGAGATTTCCAGTTTAGTTTCTAGGTAGTGTTGATTTCTGAAGGCAGAAACACCACGAATGATGGCAAAACTTCCTTTATCAGGAAGTGCTCATGCCCAAACAGAATAATTTGAAATTCGTGAGATGAGTTTGTCCAAATTTCCTCAAAATGCCTCTTCTGAGCTTTCCAGCTTATGAAGGCTCCAGGATGAAATATAGAACCAGAAAGTCACAGCAGGAGCCCAGGGACCAAGAATTAGACTGAATAAATACGAATTCAGCAGCAAGTTTAAGCAGCAGAAGCTGGTCAGAGGAGATTACAGATGATGCAAAACTGGAGAACTCTTCCTTAGCTTTGGTGAATCTTTCTAGGTTGTAGTGAGTCTGATTAGAAATACTCTTATAACTTCGGAAATTTACTGTAGATATATCCTGCAATTTTCTAGTACCAAAAGTTACAAGATTCAGGACAAAAGATGATGAATAAATACACAGCTTTCATTCACCTCTAGCAACGTAAGAGAAGGTATCTGCCTCTCTGGGAGATTTGTTTTGAGAATGTACTGACAAACAAAGGGTATCCATGGGCCGGAGGAAGCCTCTGTTCTCTGGGAGGGTCTGATTATGCTTTGTACTTCTGGACCTTTCCTCCTAGATCTCAGCCCATGAAGAATCCTCAGGTAAGAGTCACTATTCCTGTGAACAATTTGCTATGACAGCATCCAAAAATAAATCAACAAATTGAGCAAATGTAAATGAGGTTCAAGTTCATAAAGTCCGTAAAGGAACTCATGATATCACAGTCATGTAAAAAGACAGGAATGGGGAAACTAAGACACACATTGAACCTGCAGTTCCTTAGGTGCATCATTAAAGGTTTGCAGGCATCTGTGGAGAAACACATGACATCTACTGCAAATTTGAAAATAGTTTTGCACCTAGATCTGAACACCTCTAGACAACAATCCACATCATCAATAACCTGTAAAAGTCTCCTGCCTTATTTCCAGTGACTACTTTAAGTCACCTACTGGTCTGAACAGAGTGAGTGCAGTGCTACATACAGCAATTAATCATTCCTTCTGTAGCAGCATCAGAGTGTGCTTCCTTGAGAAAATGTAAATAGAAAAAGCTTCTGCCACTACAACAAAATCTGCCTATGACTGAAAAATCCAGGACCTGATAGACATGCAAGTCAATTCAGTTCTCATTTCTGCTACTTACATCCTCTATGATATCACAAGCCCTCAGGTCTTACAGATTTTTAATGTGACCTCGAGACTCAAATAGAAATTAAGCACCTACACACCTATGTGAATCCAAATTCACGTGTTTCTCAGTTTGATTTGTCTGTACGCATTACTTTGATATGTGGCACTGGGATGATTTTGGAGTGGGGTCTGCTCAGAACAGCGAAAGGAAGATGCTTTCTCACCTGCAGCTCTGGTTTCCCATTAACATAGACAGTGTTATTGTTCACCATTTCCACGATGGCAACACCCAGGTTGCACCTAATCCCGAAGGAGATGCAAAATCCCAGGCCACTCATTATGGCAATGATGTAGCGCTTGGGCAGCCCGCAGCAGTAGCAGTCACAGGGTGCCAGCCTGCGGGTGTTTGCCTGCACGGGCCGCCCCTCTTCTGTCAGCTCAATGTGGTCCTCCTCTACATTGGTGCCATCAATTTTCCTAAACAGGAAAAAAAAAGATAAAATGAAAACACCTTACTGTCTCAGTAAAGTTTGCTGAAATGTAGATGGGCAGTTACCTGCTCCAGTCGGTTGCTAAATCATCTCCTTGCCAAGGCAGGTGTCTCTTGGTGGTGTGATGCATTAATTCTGGGCAGGCTGTGAAAGGGCAGCATAGTCTACACTGTTTTTAAGAGCAACCTCCGAAATTTGTAAATCCACGCCACCTAGTCAGCCAGCTAGCTGGAAAAATGCTCACAGGCTATACACAAGCATAATTAGGGGTGCTAAATGGAGCTCCATTGTGATAAATTCTGCTTGTTGTTAGAAAAATATACATATGAAGAAATTAATCATAATTTCTAACTAAGTCTGCTAAGCAGAGCTGGAAGTTAGTTTCAAGGGCAAATGCAGCATAAAGCATGGGTTTGCTCAGCCCAAAACTCCCTGTGAATTTGTTTTCACCTGTGAGACAAAAACCAGAACTATACCAAAGAGGAGAAAAGGCTCTGGCGTCAGAGCCCCTATTTAAGATGTAGAAGAGCCAGGCCCAAACCTTCTCTGCCTGAAGGGACTTGAAGTCATGTGTCCCCCCCTTCTCTGACATATCATCCCACTACAAGGACTTAAGTCATTGCAAGGTGAACCCCTGCAACTCCTATTATTGAATGTGTTGCCCTTTCTGTAAAATACTTAATTTAATAATCTCCCATTTACTCAGGATAGGAGCAAATAATACCCAGCCATTTCAGCCTACGAGAGGTTGCTCACAGGCTACCAACTAACATAGGAGTGCAGCTCCTCTGGCTTTGTGTATCCAGCCTTTCCCTTTCCTACGAGCAGCTCAGATGAGAGATTCATATTAAACAAAAAGGCACTTCCATGTAATCTGGAATCGCATGATAGTGTAATTAAAAATTAATTTGCCCTCCCAATCTGATTGGAGCTATTAACATCCCATGCTGCAGGACCAGGGAATGTCTCTGGTAGAAAAGGTGAGGAAAGAATGAATCAAACACGCGTTTCTGCATAGGAGCTAGATGTTTCCTTCCCTAGCGGTAACTTCCCATGCATTTGTTTTAAATGCAGAGTATGGGCTTTCTGATGTGCTGAAACACTTAAGCACATGGTTAGCTGTGAATACACGCCTGTCCAACTGAACACTACCTGTGAACTTGAGGTTAAGTGTTTACTAAAAGGAGGCCTGGATGAGCAGCTGCATTGGGAAGCCTTTCAGTCTTGGCATTGCTCTGAAGCAGTGAGCTCGGATCCAGCCCCTTTTGTGTCTGCCATGGAGTTACTCCCAGCACAGCGAAAATATGAACAGTTACCTAATTTAAAGGAAGCCCAGCTTGCCGTAGAAGATGATGAAATGATTTCATTCACTCTTTTCTGATAAGGAGGAACTTATTTCCTTCTTTCACACATCTGGCTGCATGTATTTGAAATCCAATGCACTTTGGTTTTCCATATAAAAGCTGGCTATAAAGAAATGTTGACAGAGCACATATGGATAGGTAACACTGTAGCCAGTTGGGTTTTTTGGATGAACAGTGTTGGTTTAATCGCAGCTCTCTCCAGTTGCTGTAAGTCTAATGTACTACCCGTAATCTAATAGATAGCACTCTATACCAAAGGGTTTGCAAATATAGGTGTTAAGTATGGCTTCCTGAGTGGCTTCCTGTGGGCTTAAATATGTCTTTCCAACATGAAGTCTCACTTAATCTCAGCATTTCTAGACTTTAGAGCTACAGGCTAACTTGTGCATCATTTTCTATATCATTCCCTTTTACATCATATCATAAAACTATCAATTTGGCTTTAGCCTTAGCAAAAAGAAACATGTCCATCAGCTCACATTTCCAAGAAACGCTAGAATCAGTGTGTTTGGGGCCAGAAGGGAACTCCCAGGATTATTTAATTTAATCCCCTGCTCAAAGCAGTGCTAACTGCAAAGTTAGATCATTAGCTCATTGTCAGGCTGGAGGGAAGACTTTGCATTAAAGCAAGGTAACACAGGAAATGTGATATTACTGTGGTGTTATTGAAGGTGATTGAGATCTTATGATTCACTGGCAGGGAAACAGCATTTGTTAGTGAAATGAGAGTACAGAGAATAATGCAGTCAGGCACTTTAAAAAGAAGACACCATATATTCCATGCCCTGTATGCTAATATAGGTAGGTGTAAACTGAATGAAATACCAAAAATTCAGGAAATGAAAAGACAAATGAATAATTACTTTTTAGAACTATTGTCATCTCAAAAGAGTTATTAACAAACCAAAAGAAGTAATTTGATTGTCTTCCTCTAACATAAGATACTGATTGAATTAAATCAAAGCACAATTTCTCAAATTTTTATACCTTTACCAGGCTCTCTATTTATAAGAGAGATATTAGACTTTAATTGGTACATTATTTTGGGCAGCTGGGAAAGACGAGACACATCATGCAAAGCCAAAACATCTGTTCCGATCTGGACTTTTTCAGCTGGCTGTCAGTTCAGATAGGCATGAAAACATCCTTCTGCTCCAAATTCACTGTTAAAAGTGGTGAACCAGGACTAGCACTAAGGGGCAACATTGTCTCTGCAAAGAAATTAATTATTTTGCTATTGTATTCAACCACTCATTAATGAAAGCAGGTTGAGGACTGGGCTATGGCCCCAAATCCACACAGTATATTGCACAGCCCCAAAGCTTAATATTAACCCCTCTATAGCAGATTTATCTTGGAGAAAACTATTTCACAATAGCAGTGCAAATGCCAGGGTGCAGCATGAGTAGTGCAAGCATTCACAGAGCCAGTGTCTGACCTAGCTTTTCGATTTGATTTTTTTGAATAGGAATATAATGAAGGTATAGCAACTCCATGAGAAGGTGAGAAATATGTCTTCCAACTAATCCTTATATTTTGGTAGTGCCACTGAGAATTTTCGCTTGTTGTGCACAAATAATTTAGAAGAAAACTGTCTCAGAGCCAAAGCTCTCCTCTAATTATCTGACTAGCGTAGGAGGGCATTTACCTGAATGGGAAATGTTCATTCCTCACATCAGTCAGTTTCCTTTTTTCAGCAAACATACAACACCTAGCAAGTAAGGAGAGCTAAGCTGTTTGAAGATACCTCCATCCATGCTCTGTACCCAAATGTCATAATAACTATATGCAAAATTTCTCTTCTTTATTGAATTATATTACTCTGGTATATACAGAGTTCTGGAAGAACGAAAGAAATTTCAAAAATTTCCATCAGTAATTAATAAAATCCCTAGAACATGAATGCATTCAGAAATGTCTATTCGTGGGATTTTAGCATAGGAATTAGTTATTTCTTAAAATGATAAAGTAGGCGGCCTAGAATAATACTACTTAATTTCACTTGATTAAAACCACAAAGATTCTACAATAATGGGCAGATATTAATACTTGCCATGTGTTGGACCACATTCTAGGGTGACTTTTAGCAGATATTACAGTCTTTCACAGGCAGCTGCAGCATAATCACACACAACGTTTAAACCTCAAGCCAACAAATCCAGCATCAGTCATCACA
Source organism: Thinocorus orbignyianus (assembly GCA_013400375.1). NCBI lineage: Eukaryota > Metazoa > Chordata > Aves > Ciconiiformes > Thinocoridae > Thinocorus > Thinocorus orbignyianus. Next base: position 11,966 of record VXBW01007380.1, on the reverse strand, counting down.
TGCAAAAATTACTGGTGATCCCATAGTAACTTCAGAAACCTACATGCTGGCTGTCAAAACCCAACATTTATTCGAAAGCAGATGCAATCTTCTGAGATCTTGTTCACCCTCTAGGGATTTTCCCAGGTGATAATTTTCCATGCCATACCCTGCAATTGGTGCATTGATACAAAATCCCAGTACAGACAGGCAAACCTTCTCGAGTCACTCAGTGTGTGGGACCTCTCTGGCTGGCTTGTGCACGGTATTTGCATGAAACTCATGGGATGTCTCCAGCGTGCGCCCTGTGGGACTGCATCTCACAGTTGCTGCACTCTCAGGCTTCAGGGCAGCCTTGTATTTTTTCCTCAGCATCGCCTCAACCTGTTGCACGGATGCCCCTCAGGTGCTGCAGCCCAGCCCTACACACGTGTATCATGCCCTTGCACTAACACCGTTGTACAAAAGGGTCTTGCACGACTTTCAAACCAGTTTAGTCTGGGCACCCTGCAGTGAGTTCACAGTGCACATGGGCTGCAGTGCACTAAACTCTCTGTACTTGGGTGCAAAGGAAAAATTTGAGAAGACTGAGGCTGTGATCTGGTGCAGGTAGAGAAGCCCTGGCCAGTGCAAGGGTATATGGCCCAACTTCAAGTTGCAGTTTTTAGCAGTTTTGGCTGCCTCATTCATCAAGGGACACCTGCAGCTGCCAGAGATACACCTGTCAGGACCCAGCCTACATCCAGCAGCTGTGTGAGATGGCCCATATGACTTGTCATATTAGCAGTGACATCCCTGAGCTGTAAACCCACTGAGTCACTCCACACTTCATCAGGAAACCCACAGTTGCCATTAGCTGGTCCGAGACTCCTGAAATCCTCAAATCCCAAGATTTTACTTTAGTTTATGAGTTTTTTTTTGGCTACACTAAGTTCACAGAAGGCCCAAAGTGTTTGTGAGTGCAAAGCAGCTCTGCAGGAAAAGCTTTCTTTTCTTGGCAACTTACAAGGCCAGCAGAGCGCTGGCTCTAACATCCATTCACCCAAGCCTTGAATCCTCTCACTTTTTTTTTTCCTGCCCCACTGTATTTAACTAAACAAGAACAACCCAAATTTTTCATAGAAAATTATTTTGTACAAAATACCTAAAACATTTTCTAAATCAGCTTCTAAGACCTTACAAATGAAACTGTTGGCAACCTCTCCAGTCTTGCTGGTTCAGTCCCTCTTGCCTTCCTTCCATGATCCAGCAACCTTAAAGTAACCTCCTGCAGGCAGACTCCCATTTTGCAGCATCCCACACAATAATTTGAGGTTGCTACAAACCTCAGTAAATTGCTTTATGCTGCCTGTGCTTTAGCACTTGAACTTGTCTGTGGAAAGTCGGTATGGACCAGCCAGTATCTGGTAGCTGGTCTGCAGACACTGGCTTTTGGATCTGCTCTGTCATTTTCAAGACAGAGGAGACGTAGTAGGAAGGCATAGACTCGTCATATCTACCAAAGCTAAAACGTATTTTTCTACCCACTTTGCTAGTTTTGATCCCACATCGACACACAGCAGCCAGTGAAATCACACTTAGAGACCTAATCAAGAACACACATTAATATAGTTAATCACCTATTGAATGCTAGAAGAGAAACCAAATTCTTTGCTGACTTACACCCTATTAACACCAATTAGATTGGATCAAGAGCGAAGTCAGGGTTGCAGCTGGTATGTATACGTATGCACCATCATGTAAAAATGGGATTGTATGCTCCTGTTAGTAGCCTAAGCTGTAGAGAATGAAGTTAAAAACATGCTTGTTTCATTCCTTAGAGAAACCTTCAAGTACGACTTCATACTTCTGAAGCGACTGCTTAACTTGCAGCAGTTCTTACTTAGATATGGTCATACACATAATAAAAAATCTTCTGGATTATTTGAAGTTTGCATACCATTTCTGCACCACAAACCCAGGGTACTGCCACATCATATACCATTAGATACAAACCCTGTGTGTATGTTTCGTCAAACTGGCCAGCAGAGCCCACAGCAAAGAGAATTTAGGACTCAATAAATAACTTAACTTGATATTTTAAAAGAAAAAATGAATTCCTGGAATTCCTGGAGAGTATTTTAAAAGTTAAAAAAAATAAAAAAAAAATAAAAAAATTCTGACTTTACCTATAATAATGTAAATGAAGAAAAGTTAAGTTGAAACTGTGGGAAACACACATTCTGTCCCCATAGTATGGAAATAATGTAACTGGAAAGCTACCAGTGTATATTAGGAACTTTTTTGAAAGGACATGTGCCTATTTTCTTGTCTATAGATTCTGTAGTATAATACATATAAAACATTATACATTTTCTTGTGATCAAAGGCATGTTCAGATGTGCCAAGAACTGTATCTCGACACAAAATCACAAAGAAGGTAAGAGCCCAGGTATAACAGCAAATACAATTCAATTACTAAAAATACATTCAGTTAAAATAGTGGCCTGATCCATACAAAGATTTGAAACACCTAATATCAAGCCTGCAAGAAATGCCACCAAACCCTCTGGCTCTCATCTATTGATTACACAAATAAATATTGTCAGTGGCCATTACTAATAGAAATAATCTTCCACTTCAGTAAGAAATCTCTTCCCTTTTATGAAACTGGCCATTTGTTACATCGTATTTTCATTTATCAAAAATTAAAAATCTTTCAGTTTGTTTCTTCACAAGCTGTCAGATTAAGATAAAAAACCTTAGTCTTTTTTCTGGTTTTGCTAGCAAACAGCTGTTTCTCTGTTTATCTTTCTAATTTGTTAGTTTCAGTAAACATACATATACTCATCTATACTTAATACAATTTCTCTTTCTGATATGGCACAAGATTTTCATAAAAGACCCTGTAATTTAGGAGCACTAGGTCTAATTTCAAGAGTGGCATCATTTGGGACTGTTAATTCCCATTAAACCACCAGTTTTTCACATGCAAGCTAAACCACAGAATTATTCATATTTAATTATTTAAAAGTTTTTTAATTAAAACAATTTTTCGAGCTCTTTGTAATATTAGAACACTAGTTTATAACATACTTTCACCTTTTTTTTAACTATAATTATTCTACCATCTATAGTCATATGCTGTTTAACAAGGTGTCTCTCCCTGTCTGAATTTAGATAATAACTTAACAGCTCTAAATTAATTTTTATGTTTCTACATTTTTCTAATTTTCATTTCTCTTTAATAAATTGAATGAACGGACGCGTCTGGGAATTTTCTGTAGGATTTTACCTTCTCAGATTCCCCAGCGAGTCACTAAGGGTGTTCTTCACCTCTTCCTTTCCTGGGTTAAAAAATCTTTCCTTCAGGGAACTGAACACTTCGAAAGGCATTTTGTCTTTCTTCTTCAGTAAATCCCTTACGTTAGCAAGCGTTCACTTCTGCTGTCATCTTTCCCGACGTCACTTTTGGAAGCCTCCTCTGGTCCCCTCAGTGACCTCTGCAATAACAACCAGTTGCTCAAGAAATGAGCATGGAAGAGAAAAAAAAGAAGAAAAAAAAAATTTTAAAAAAATTCAAACCAAATCTTCCAAAGCCAGAAAGTCAGTCAGGAAAAAGCTCTGGAGCAAGACCTCCCTCGGAAGGGCTCAGGGACTCTGTGGTGCACTTGCAGCAGCTCTGCTGTGCATCCGTGAGGGGTCGAGTACCTGTATGGGGACAAGAAGCTGCAGCTGAGGAGCTGGAGGTGGTGCCCAGGGCCCGTGTCCCTGGCTGGCCAGGACGTGGCTGCCAGCTTCACGGGCAAACCTCACTCAGGCTGGCTGGCTGGGGCTCATCCTCGGTGCCTCCCTCCCTCCTTCCCTCCCTCCCCTTCTTCTTTCACGCCGAGATCCTGTGCAAGGTGGTGCTATAGTAACGGACACAATACCTGTCCTTAAGCCACTCCAGTTCGTTAATAAGACCGCATCTACGGCATGGGCATGAAGTTTATTAAACATTTACGAGGCCTTTCTGCATGGAGAGGATTATTGCAAGCTACAGTTCCCATTCACTCTGTGTCCCCCAATGCAGCCGCCGGTTTTAACCCAGAGCCACCTTCCCCAGCCGAGTCATTTATTATTGATGTTTCTGGGCCCTTGGGCAGACAGACACAGAGATGCATCGGTGTGATGCTGTTTGACTAAGCAATGAAAGACAGGCTTTAAATTAAACGCATTGCATTTTTGAAACACAAAGTGGCTGAGATAGGTGAACCAGCCCAACTCAACGACTTCACGATGGTGATACACCTTTCCTAGCATTGCAGAGAGTATTTAATGAAAATATTTGTGGAAACGAAGCTCACCAGGGCTCCCATCAAGCCCGCATGTTAGCTGCAGTCAAATGGAAAAATTCTACTTTTAGCAAGGCCAGAATTATTGGGTTTGGGTTATGAAAAGGAAAAAAAAAATAAAGCCCCATTTCATGTCAGTTTTGGGGTACTGTCTGCCCTTCCCTGCTCCCTGGGTGGAGGGTAAGGCAGAAATCTTCCAGTTTGTTCAAGAAATGGAAAGTTTTGTGTTTGCCATGTTCTCCTTGCTCTCCCAAGGAAAGTTAAATTAAGAGCCTGTCAGTGCCTCGTCAGGTCGCCAGCAGGAGAAGGATTGGTTTCCCCTGGAAGCCCCCAGCATCAAGCTGCCGTGTGGAGGGCAGGTAAGCAGGCAGCTGCCTACCTGTGAACCCCAGCCATGGCTCTGCCACCAGCCCTGTGGTGCCCTGGTGCCCCCAAGCAAGCTGCTGTGGCTCTGCTCCCTTGTGGTCATCCTTCCATGTGCAGGGGCCACACTTTCTCCCCTAACTTCTGTACAGAACTTGGTCTACTCAGACTCTACAGAGGGAGGGAGGGAGGAAGGAAGGAAGGAAGGGAGAAAGCAAAGAAATCGATTCCTCCAGAGAAACAAACCAGATCTGAGTGGTTTTCACTTAAAGACTCCTCATTTGGGTGTTTGAACCGAGTGAGTGGGATGTAAATCTGGGCCTAAGCACAGCAAGGACTGAACATCTGCCCTTCTATTCCTCCCCTGGCTTCTTCCATAGGTCACCAGTCTCTGGGTTTCAGATGTCTCAAACACCAAACATCTGGATTGTCCCGGCTCCCCTACAAGGAAAGGAATATTGGAAAAAAGACCCTTCCTCTTAGTTAGGTGAGGCAGGCAAGCAGCCTGCACTGAAATCCTTTATTAGGGAGAGGAAAAGGGAGAGGGAGAGGGAGCTGATGAAGTGCTGTTTGGCCAGAGTCTCATTTGTTGTAGAACTGGTTACAGTTTCTTCCTCCTGTTTGAATAATTCATATGCTGTAAAGCCGTGTTGGAAAACTCCAGGCTCGGCCCAGGTAACTCACACATTTTTCCTAGCTGACAGTCTTCCCATAGTGAGCGGTAAGTGCAGCTAGGGCCATGGGGTCAGCCAGCTCCCAACACTACCTACCCATATGCAGGGCTTCTCTAGGGGTATTTCTGTCTAGTTGAATTGAACAGCAACTACTCTCACTGCCAACTCAAGAACTGCCTGCTAAACTCTCCCTGCAGCATCTCTTGCTGCCCTGGGAGGAGCTGCACCACCTCCTCCTCCTTTTCACACTGCTCAGGCTTGAATCTGGCCATCTCCACAGCTGAGCAAGAGGAGGCAATTCTTCCTGCTTTCTCATTCCAGTCCCTTGACCCTGGTGTACCCTGGCCCACCGGGGCATGCTGACAGCCCAAACAGCAAGGTCACCATTGAGGAAAGGAGCGCAGGCCCAACACAGTCACATACATGCATTCAAACAGGATCTCCATTTTCAGAGGTCACATAGAAAATTAACCCTAGCAGGTTAACTGCCAGACACCAGGGGCACATGTGCTTCTAGGGATGTATATAATGAAGTTGTCCTCCATTTAAAGAAATGTCCATTTACTAGCAATTGGGGTAGCTTCCTGCATGCTCTTAAGACAGCTGAACATCTGAAACCATGTAAGAATCCAGGTCCAAACTGATAATGATGCATATTCCAGTGCAAGGAATTCACCTTGGAAGACTGAGGTTCAGGTTAGAAAGTAGTCAAAATCCGTAACTCCCAGCAGCTGCGGAATATAGGGTTTTAGTTTTCCCTTCTTCCTGGACTTCTGGTCCTGCTTGAGTTAATGAGAGCACATAGCAGACCCAAGAAAGGAGCTATGCTTGAAATTCAGTGTTTTGTTCACTTATACGCACATTCTCTAATCACGTTTAGCCTGGGAGTCTTAAATCTGCCCTTCATGCATCTGGGAATGCTTCAAACAGCTCCCTCTGTCCTGGCTGGCATCTGTCAGGATACATTCCCCCTCATGAAGAGAGGGGCTCTCATTAGCAATATTGCCCACCTCACCACTAGCAGAATTGTACATTTCTCACAGCAGGTTTCACCTCTCCCTAGTCATTATGCTCTGCAATCCTTCCGCTGCCTGCAGCGCTGCAGTGTTTTGCAGCAGTGGCCCCTTTTGAAATTCAATGACCCTTTTCCTAAGGCTTAAAGAAAGAGTGTTACTCACTCTTGCTTCTCTGCCAGGAGGCTGCTCAATCAGACCAGCAGTGCTTCTCTACTTACTCCTCCTCAGGTTTTCAGACTAGTAAAAATGCCTAAACTCCAAAACGCTGCCGCAGAGAGAATCACAGCAGCTTGTTCCTGTTGGGGCACCATCCGCAGGGGTACCATCCCAGCTCCCAGCAAGGATGTGCTGGATGAGGCCATGGCAATCCCTATGCAACTAATCCCTGTGCACGTTTTGGAGCATCAGCTGAGGAAAATCTCTTTTCTCCAGCAATTCCTAACATGATAGCCCTTATGGGCCAAACTGTCATTGTTCCTACATTTTTTTCACCCTTGTTTTAACCCTATGCTTTAATTTCCTTTTACAGAAATAAAATTACCCTGTTGTGATTCTCCTCCTGATATCTCAGACCTTCTCAAAACACATTGTAACATACCATATCATTGTAAATCTGTTGCTTTCAAGTTGGATTCCAAGTCCAAGACACAGCATGTTTTGGGCCTGCACTTGCCAAGAAATATTTTGTAAAATTAAAACTACTCCTGGCTCATACAACATGTAGCTACCGTTGGCTAGAACTACAGACTCTTGCCCCTGGAGACCTCTAGTAAGGTTGCATTAAAAGTGTATTTTAGAGCAGTTATGGACATAAAACCAGCATGCAAACAGCCACTGCTGTGGGCTTGCATACTATCACTGCCTCAGGTGCTCAAAAATAAAATGAGTTGTAAAAAACCTTGGAAACTGGTCAAATGCACATATAGGAGATGTGTCATTCTAACAACAGCTGTGCCTTGCAGACATGGGGCTAAATTCAGGATTGCAGCACCCCCTTAAGAAAACTAAGCATGAAAATGCCAGAGCTAGCAATAAACATAACCGTCACCTGGAAGCAGAGTTTCTACAGGGGCAAGTAAATGCACACCTGATTTGTTACAGTTATTTCTTTTGTTGAAAAGCCTGGAAAAATCATCTTTATGCTACTCCTACTATCGATTCCTTGAAATAATGGTTGAGGTAAAGTCTTTGCCACATTTAAAGAGACATTTTTGCTCTTGGTTTCAGTGGAGACTAGATAGCACACACATTTCATATGCAGGTATCATTCAGACAGCGTGCTTCTGGTAACTGCAATTCCTGATACAGCCTTGCAAGCAGCCACTTCTCCCAACATTTATAAAATGTAAAATTTTAAACTCTTTCCAAATATTAAATCACTATAGACATTCACACCCTGACACTAGCATCCTGGGAAAGTAGAGGCAACCGTTTGGTGTCTCTGCTGAACTAACATAAAGATGCTCCAATTCGGGCTGCGTGGTCAGCCCCGACAGCAGCCAAAGGCTGCTGGGGTCCTCCAGTGGAAACATGCGCAAGTGCAAAGCATAGTCACAGCCTGGGCAGTTCAGGTCAGACTAGAATAACCTTGTTAATTTTTAACCGGTTTCTTTTCAGTTCAAGGCCATGTGATCGCATCCCTAGTGCTTGTTGGATCACAGTTTGCCCTAGTTGTTCCTTTGGAGAAACTTTCCTTTGGTAAAGCAGGTTACTTACCTGTGACTCCAGGCTTCCCTGGTGACTTTGCCTTTTAGCTCTTACCAACAGCTCAAATGCTAGAAAATCCTGGGTGCCCTCTCTCCCTTACTTAAGATTTCTTAACATGAAATTGAATTAAAACATTTCAATATTTCAAAATGAAGTGGGTTTGGAAGTTTTAAATACCTACTTTTTGCTCCAAAAGGAGAAAAGCAATGAAACAATGAATACCAGTTTCGTCTGCATGTAGGCAATATGATCAGTAGACTTTGAAGTCCACAGCAGTGTGAGTTTGACAATGCTTTTACCATGGACACGATCTTTGTAAAAGTTGTCTTGTAGATGTTTTGGTATCTTGTCAAATGTGTGCTACCCTGCTGCTTATTTTTTATAAAAAGTAGCAATTTAGGATCCTAGAAATTTATACTCCTGTGAAAAGGATTGAAATTGGCTTAAAAGTTAAGAGAGGACATGGAGGAAGAGACAGGATGATCACACATGTTTTGTAGCAGCAGGACACAAAGCTAAAATCACATTTGGGACCCTAAGGAATCACAAGATTATAGCTTAGAAATAGGAAGAGGTTTTCCCTAAGTGAGTTTATTTCACTTTTTCCCTATCTGAAGTTTCAGGTAGCATTGAAGACACTCAAAGCTGAAATTGTCACTTCACCTCGGGAAGCAGAGCATTAAATCAGGCAAATGAAAATCCTCCAGTAGGACACAAGAGTGGTAATACTTCTCCTGAGACTGGGACACAGCACTTGGGGAACAAAAACGCTTATGTGATCCTTGTCCATGGTCAGCTTCTTCAGGGGAGGGGACAGAAGTAGTCTTAGCTTTCTCCTGAAACCAATTATTTCCAAAGAAAAAAATATTAACCAAGGTTTTCATACAAGAGTCTCTTTCATCTTTCATTATACTTCTAAGAAAAATCACAACTGTAGATACAGTAAATAAACAAGAAAAGAAGTGTCCAGACACAATAAAAAGAGCACATCTTTAGACACGTCACAGAAGTGGCCATGTAAATGTAGGCATAAGCGAAGATTTCTTTCATCATGAAACTCAGTATCAAGCAGAGTTTAAAAGCTAACCCAAGCAATAACACTTCTCAAATCACAAACCTCACCACAGTATGGAGCCTGCGTCAGCCACGCGCTCCCTAGAAACAAGAGATTATCAGCATTGAGGTATGAATTCAGGATTCCAAGAGTGAGATCAGGGTTCCTAGGTGAGTTTCCACACTATCTTCTCAAAGGAGTTTCTTTCAGCACTTTGCACATGCAAAGGTCCACTCAGATGACAAGCATATTTAATCACTAGATGTAAAATTTCAGGGTGCAATTATTTCTCTCCTTGTATTTATATAGTGCCTCGTGTACTAGAGACCCTATATCTATTGGCATCTCTAAGAGTCATTGTTACACTACATAAAAGCAGCATACTGTAGGAATCTAGCCTTCAAGATCTACAATGATATCCAGGATAAAAGGGATAACCTGGGATCTCATGTTACACAAGGGTTTGGATTAAATGGTCAAAATGGTCCTTCAGGTTTTGAAATCTACAACTTTTGATGTCTGCACTTTTCCTCCATAAATTAAGATGGATTCAAAGACTTCAGGATTTTGATTTCTATTTTACCATATATAAAACTGAGCCCTTTTCTTCTGTGTCCAAACACTTTGCATTGAGTCAGCGCAAATCAAATTTTCAGATGACAATGTTTGTTTCCCTGATGTGTGGCAAAACCAGCATTAATTTCAAATAGTTAAAAAAAATTGTCTTTAGTTTCTAGTTTTTGCTTCCTGATCAGGTAGATGATGGGAAATAAATTTGATTTGATTTTCAGTTGGGCAAGAAATAAAAATAGAAGTTCCTGCGTTGCTAACAACAAATAAAACAATAGTTTTTTTCTGTAATGGAAACTGATAATTAAATGGTAATTTGTTACATCTTACACAGTAAATAGAAGGGCTTTTAAAATAATTTTGGAATGGAAAGGTAATCTGCGGATTACAACTGCTTGCCCTCAAAAGGATAGAACTTCCTTATTATTACACTAACTACTACAGATATATTTAATACCAGAAAATATTTTTTAATTTTAAATTTCATACAATTTCACATTTTAAGTTTTCATGTCAAGCATGAACCTCTTCAGTAGAAGCCCTCTCTAAGTTAAAAAAAAATAATTTTCCATATATAGAGCCAATAACCACTGTGTAAAATGTAGTTTTCAAAACTTGATATTTTTGTGGCTAACTTTGCAAACACTCTTCACTGCTCTCCCAAAAGTGAATGGGTCTAAGTGCAAGAAAGTGTGATGGTACACCTACCGGGGGAAAAAATATAAATATATATAAAAAAAAGAAAAATAAAGCCAGTGTATTGAATATGATGATTTCTGTGCAAACATGAATCCTCTGTGCTACCTGAAAGTAAGTCCTTTTTCACTTTCAGAAAGGAGTATAACAAAAGCCTTGAAGCTGGATAAGAACATTTCTATAATGCCATTTATTCGAAAATTGCTTGCGTTATAGTGACACCTTATGGTAGTTTTATTATATTTTACAGATCATTTTGAAAATTAAGATCTCTTCTAGCCTGTTAAAGCCTGTCACTATCAGCAAGGAGCTGCTTTAATGTATCTAGAAAGGTTTATGTTACAAGTGATTCAAAAATTCATTTCATCCCTTCAATTTGTTATGTTCCCATTTGCCCTTACTAGGAAAACAGATTTTAAAGGGGAATAGTCTTTGGTACTGTCTTCTCTCCGTGTGTAACAGATATTCTATGCTAGACAATACATCCATAACATGCTATTCAAAACTCTGTCATAATACCTGACTTGTGAATACAGGCTCTTCTTGCATTGATCCACCAGAATATACCGTATAGTTCATTGTATCCCTCTAATCCCAGCTCTCAACTGTTTTAAGGAAAACATGAAAGAAGTTAAAAAAATTCTTTTCTTTTAAATACAGTCAAAACCCCAAACCTTTCTATTATGTAAGTATATAACCGAACCAGCTCCTATGCGAAGATGAGAATTTTTAAAACCCGCCTTTCTGGGGCTCTGCCTTATATTAATTTTGCAGTGTCTAAGAGGAGCAATCTCACTCTACAGCCCTTCCCACACTTGAAGTGCGAAGCTGGTCCCTCTAATGAGCCAATGGTTTTCATAAAACTTATACCCGTTCCTTACCCTCAGTATTTTAATTACCTCCTCATCAAATAAGGGCTGAAAGTGGGCAATAGGTTTAAAGTTGCAGAGGACTGAGAAGAAATGAGGAAGGACGACTGAGCAGTCACATCAGTTTTAAAAACACAGCTTAAAATCTACTACAATTTCTCTGGAAGAAGGAGAGTTGCGTTTATGCTGAACTGCAGGAAGGTTTATTTATATTACAATAAAATTAATAAATTTTATATAGCCCCTACTGGGATGTCATCCAAAGAGACCTGGACAGGCTGGAGAGGTGGGCCCAGATGAACCTCATGAGGTTCAACAAGAACAAGTGCAGGGTTCTGCACCTGGGACAGAACAATCCTCACCGTCAATACAGACTAGGGGATGAGGTATTAGAAAGCAGCCCCAAGGAAAGAGACTTGAGGGTGCTAATGGATGAGAGCGTGGCCAGCAGCTTGAGGAAGGTGATTCTGCCTCTCTGCTCCACACTGGTGAGGTCCCACCTGGATTACTGCATCCAGCTCTGGGGTCCCCAGCATAAGAAGGGCATGGACCTGTTGGAACAGGTCCAGAGGGCCACGAAGACGATCAGAGGGTTGGAGCACCTCTCCTATGAGAAGACAGGCTGAGAGAGCTGGGATTTTTTATCCTGGAGAAGCGAAGGCTCTGGGGAGATGTCCTAAAAGCCTTTTGGTAAGGGGCCCTACAGGAGAGACAGGGAGGGG
>VXBW01007379.1:754939-791516 GCA_013400375.1 Thinocorus orbignyianus | reverse complement strand
CAGCTCCCAAAAAATGAGGCGGTGGTCTAGGTTCAGGCAGCTCTTCAAGCAGCGCTGAAGTCAGGCTGGGACCCTGCGAGGGGGCACACAGGGAAAACTGCTTTCCCTGGGATGTGTTCCCCTCCATCCTAAGTCCAGGTCATCCCAGTCATCTTTTACAGCTCTGGAGTATGTAGAAGCCTGAACGTCCCCAAAACTGTGTGAAGACCCACATTTCAAAATGTTTTTCAGTTCCCTAGCCCCTGGGATGGCTCTGCCATGTGCTCAGCCAGACAGGTGAGCGTGAGGCATCAGTGAGTGCTGTGACAGACCTGGCCACGGGACATTTTGGGATGTCAGGCCTGGCATTTCTTGAGATTTTTCTTCTGATTTTGACTAGATTTGGATTCTCAGAGGTGCCAGAGGAGGAAGGGAAGTGGTCCAGCACTAGGTGGGTGCAGAGCAGCCTTCCGCTTAGCAGGGTGTCTGCAGGAGCAGATTGAACATCTTCTGGATTATCTTTGTCCCCAAAATGCAGCCCTCTTTCAGGTGGCCTTCGGGACACAGAAGCAGCTGTGGATGTGGATCTTTAAGGTCCCTTCCAACTCTAACCATTCCATGATTCTATGATTCTGCTCTAGACACACACACACATCCCGTGGCTGTGCTTAGGCTGGGGGATTGCAGCAGCCCCTTGCAGGGCCTAAACTGGGAATAACCAGGATAATTGGGATAAACTGGGAATCACCAGGCCTTGCCCCATGCCATGGTGGGGAGCGGGGTGCTCAGAACCCCCCGCAGGCTTGCAGCATCCCTCCTGCAGAGGGCTGGACCCCCATCTCTTCCCTCAGTCACCCAAACTCCGTGTCACCCCTCACATCGCCGGAGCCATCCCTGACAGGTGAGACCAAACCCGTGGTGGCATTTGGCTAAAACCTGTAGGAAATCATCCCACAGCCTTTCCTGGAGAAAACCAGCTTGAATGTGCCGATTTTCAGCAAGTACTGTATTTTTTTATTATGTTTTTGAAGAAAATAAGGATTCCCTCCAAATGGGAGGGTCTCGCCAGCTCTGAAACACCACGGCCCTTCACTCCAACCACGGCCTCACCCTGTTTTGCCTTTTCATTTCTTTGTACAGCTTTTTTTTGTTGGATAAAAAAAAATATTAAAAATAAACCTTTTTTTTTATCCTTTTGATCATGTTTATCCTTTCTATTTAGCTTAGCAGACTTTCAGTAGATTCCTTCCCTTCTTTTTTTCTTTTTTTTTTTTTTTTTCCTTAAATAAAACAAACCAAGGAGCCTGCTGAGAAATGCAAACCCTCCGGGATGTTTTTCAGCATTGGCCGGAGCTGCCTCTGGCCAGGGCCAAGCATTTCTGATCCAAGCTGGTGTTAAGAGGGCTGTCTTGAAGGCAGGACGAACTTCTTCCACCTCCAGACGGGCCGGCAGCGGCATGGCGCTCCGGGGAGCCTGCCTCCTCCTCTGCCTCCTCTCCCTCGCCCAGGTCTCCAGCCAGCAAAACGGCAAAGTCCGCCAAAAAGCAGCACCTTCCAAGAAAGGTAAGGAGCTGCGGCACCTTCCCGGTGAGGAAACGTGATGGGGGGATGGCAATCAGCCTGGGAATTTGGGGCGTTTAACAGTGCTTTAGTGAAAGTTTTGAAAAAATCATCTAAAAAGCTAATAAAGTGGCTTTTTCCCCCTCCTCCCTGGGGATTGCCTCGCCCTTCTGTAAAATAGCAAGGAAACTGAAAGGTTTTTGGCAGAGAATTTGATGGCACAGCTTGGTCTGAATTTCAGAGCATAATATGGTGGGTTTTTTATCTTATCTCTAACGTTTGCCCCAAACTTTCCTAAAATCTCCCTTTCTGTGACCCCCCCGTACCCTTACTCATTCATTTTTTCAGCAGCAAATAAATAAGGGGCAGATAACCCACTGCTGCTGCTGCAGATTTGGGAGCAGGCAGAGGGATGGCAGGAGCAAGGTGTGATCCATCAGACACCAAGGTGGCTCTTCGCTACGAAACACTTGCCCCAGGTGTACGTCGAGCCATTCCCAAGCTCTGATGGGAAACACACACCAAAAGGTGCCCTAATTCTATTTTCCTTAATGGTTTGGGTTTTTTTTTCCTCACTTTTCTTCTTTTTCATCCCATCCCCTCCTCTGGCATCAGTGACAGGAGAGGGCAGGTGAGGAAGCGGCAAGCGGGGAGTGAGGAGGAAGCCTCCCAGTGGCTATTTTTGTCAGACTCATCCTTGAATTCTTATTTTTTCTTTTTATTCCCCCTTTTTCCCATTAGATCTTTCCCTGAAATCACTGTGTATCTGCTCATTCCACACCTCTGTGCAAAAATACCCCCTTGGGCTGGTATAGGGCACTATTCATTGCACTTATTTAGCAGAGAGAGATGAATTCCTTGGAGAAACTTTACTTTTCTTTCCCTGGCCCTCAAACCCCTCTTTGTTAACCCCTTGGTGACAAGCAGGTGGGAGAAAAAAAATCAACTTTGTGACAGGAAAATCAGGTTCAGGTTTAAAGAGATGTTTCAGAGTGTGTGTAGGGAGGGTTTCCAAGGTTTGGGGTTGTTTTTTTCTCTGAAAATCAAGCCATCTGAAACAGTTGGTGGCAATTTTTCCTGAAGAGCTTCAGGGTTTCTTGTCAAAGGAGAAGCCAAGTTTTTGGTGGGGAAAAGGAATGCAAAACTGGCATTTTGGGGATGGATGGAGCCAGCCCCACGGTAGGTCACCTGCTTTAACTACCTGGAAACTCCCAGCATTTCTTGCTTCATGTTTTTTTCCGATATTTATCAATGCCAGGAGGTGGGGGGAAAGGTAGGAAAGCACTGAAAAATCCCCTGCATGCCCACCTGCAGGGTGAGGGGCAGCGTGGCCCCATCCCAGTGCCCCCAGTGCCCTCCTCCCAGCTCACTGGGGAGGGCTGGGCAGGGTGAAGCCGCTGGAGGGTTGGGGTATTTAGCTGGAGTTATTTTTACTTTGTCTCCACAGCCAAACCACAAATGTTAGAAAAGAAAGTTATTATTTGAGCCAAGCTTTTTCTCTTTTTTTTCCCTCCTTTTATTTGTGTTTTTTTTTTTTCTTTTGTTTTTTCTTCTTTTTTTTTTTTTTTTGGTAATTATTGCTTACATTTGGATCTACTTCAGAACAAAACCGGTGCTGTTTCAACATGAAAAAGCCAAACCATAGCATTTAGAAAACGCTGAGATAACACATCTGCTTTGCCTGCTCTTCTCCCCCACCCCCACCCTGCTCTAAAATTGTTTTCCCAGCAATTTTCCCCAGACTCAGCAAGTTCAGCAAACTCTCCTCAAACCCCCATGTCTTGCAGAGCGGGGGGCATCGATAAAAAATCAGATTGCATTGATAAAAAATCAGGAAAAAAATGGGATTTGCCCAGCTCTGGTGGCCAGGAGGGTGCCCAGGGAAGGTGGGAGAGACACGGTGGGCAGTGGCATCCCTGCCCTGGGGACAACAGGACACCAGGCTGGGTACCAGCCAGCTCCCCTGGGTCACAGCGTGGCAGGGTGATGCTGCCAGGCTGGATGGCAGCAGCTGGAGAGCAGCCCTGAGGAGAAGGACTTGGGAGTGCTCCTGGATGAGAAGCTCCCCATGAGCCGGCAGTGCGCGCTGGCAGCCCAGAAACCAACCCCAGCCTGGGCTGCAGCAAAAGTGTGAGCAGCAGGGCCAGGGAGGGGATTCTCCCCCTCTGCTCTGTGCTCCTGAGACCCCACCTGGAGTCCTGTGTCCAGCTCTGGAGTCCTCAACACAGGAAAGGACATGGAACTGTNGGTTGTCCCTGCCATCTCCCAGTCAACACACTGTTGCAGGAACATCTTGTGGCCCTGGGTTTGGAAACAAGGTGGTGAGAAGAGGCACATTGTGTAGGTAGTTATCAAGGAGGTGTGTCCTCCTTGGGTGACAGGGAGCATCTAGATGGGAACCCACTAGCAAACCTGTCTGGAGCAAGGTAAGGTGCTGCCCCAGGACGCGTTGGCAGTGTCCTGCCATGGCCCTTGGATGTTACTTAAACCCATAGGACATTTCTTCTGCTGCAAGAGGAAAAAAAAAAAAAAGAAAACTAAAAAAAGAAGAAAAAAAAAGGCATAATTAGCTGTTTCCCACAAAGTGTTTTCATCAAAGGCACCAAAATAATAACTAGTGCCTCAGTATTAAGTGATCCCATTAAAGCTAATTGAGCAATTAGTTAAGCAGCTTAATGCCCTCCTCCTGATGTGCTTGGCTTTTAATATTCATGGCACCGTGGAATCTGTGGGCTGGTGAATTTGGTCCACATCCAAGCAGCTTCCCCACTTACCTGGCTTGATGCCTCAGCTCCCCATCTCCTTGACCCTCAGGGTGGCCCATCCTACTGCCCCTGTGGGCAAACGGTCCCCTTTCCTGTCACCCCATGAGCACTTCCAGGTGCTTCTGCCAGGTGAGGTGAAGCAGCAGGAGCAGCAGAGAGACCGTAATGAACACAAGCACTTCCATGTCCAATCTTCCACCATCTCCAAGACACAATGGTCCTTTTGCTCCTAGACAGGAAAAAAAATCCAAGTACGAATTGGAGAAGCAACACACCCAGCTTTAGTAGTGGGCTGCAACCATCTCCCTGGCCGAGGAGATGTTTTCCTGCAGCAGGAGAGCAGCTCTGGCCAGTTTTTGGATACCTGCACCTGGGGCTC
Organism: Thinocorus orbignyianus; assembly: GCA_013400375.1. NCBI lineage: Eukaryota > Metazoa > Chordata > Aves > Ciconiiformes > Thinocoridae > Thinocorus > Thinocorus orbignyianus. The sequence goes on along the minus strand of VXBW01007379.1, from coordinate 786,833 downwards.
CAGAGGTGAACCTGCACTTTGCAGCCCCCCCACACACCCCAGCACTGCAGCTGCAACCCAAGGGGAAACCACCACCCCAGGACAGTGTGCAAAGTCCTCAAATCCATACTGGGAGAACTGGGTTGGTGGTGGACACAGGCTAGTGAGCAAACACTCGCTGTGATGGATGTGCCAGGGGACGTTGCAGATTGTGTTGACTTTGTAGATCTCTTTTGTTTGTCTTTCTCTTGAGGCAAGAGAAACGGGGAGTTTTGATGATAGGAACAACTTTGGTTGCTTCCCAGGGAGGACACAGCTGATGTTTGTGCTTCTCCCTTCATTTTCTCCAACAGATGGTGTGACCCTCAAAATGGTTGAAGACCTGAAAGCCATGATTGATAACATCTCGCAGGAGGTTGCTCTACTGAAGGAAAAGCAAGCTCTCCAGACAGGTAAAGGACTCGCTGAAGAAGGCATGGCCTTTGCTTTGAGAGAGGAGCCGCTTCTAACAGCGGCTTCAATTGCTCCACACACTTTAGCAAGAGATACCCAAGCACCCTGCGACCAAGGTGGCACCCATCAAAGGGAAGGAGGTTGTGGGACCAAAGTGTGGGCTTGCTGTGGTTCCTCCAGGCAGATGAAGGTCCTCAAGCAGTTAATGACATGAGCTGTGCAGCATGTGCCCCTCACCCCCTCTTTCTGTGCTAAAGCTTCCCATTTGTAAAGCTGTGAATATTTGGGTGGCACGAAGCCAGGTGTTCATTTTCCTCTCTGAATCAGAGGGATGGGTAATGGATCATGCACTGTTTCAGACCAAGGTAGCTTACTCTTTTGCCTGAACCCCAATGAAGTGGTGACTTGGTCTCTTAAACATACCCTGACACTGCTTTGGGGAACCTTGTGGAGGCCAGTCCCACCACGCTCCACTGAGCACACACAGAGGAGAGTCCTAAAATGTCCATCTTTCAGCCGTGTTACTCTGCAAACTCCACTGAGACCAGCAGGGGAGGGATTTGCAAAACACGAAACAGAAATGAGATGAAAATGCAAGTTAAGGAGAATTTTCCCCTTCCCTGCCCAGGGCAGGGGTGTTGGAACGTGATGATCTTGAAATTCCCTTCCAACTCTGACCATTCCATGATTCTGTGATTCTAAAAATAAATAAATAAATAAATAAAAAGGAACTCAAGCAAAATCAAGGCTTTAGTTCCAAGCTCACATTCATTGGTTTGGGGATTAATGCGTGGCTCTGATTAGTTGTTGTTGGCCACAGTACCCTGCACTCTTAGGTTTTAGAGCTTAAAGGAAAAATAAAAATAAAAAATTGCTATTCTTAACAATAAAATCAGAGGCAAGTTGAAATTTCCTCTGAAGACCTCAGGCTATGCAAGCAGAACACTTCTGATCAAAGCCTATTAGAAAAGACATTTTTCTCATGCTTACATAATTAAGATGATCGAATTGAACAGGCAGGCTTTTCCCCAAAACACTCTAACTTCCCTTGCATGAACTCATCAGAGAAAGTGTAGCAGCAGCCAGGGAGGAGCAAGGCCAGGGAAGGGAGAGGGGCACCCGGCTGTGCTCCAGCCCCAGCACAGCCCAGGGGGGTGACAGGGGCACCCTGGGGTCCGTTTTCCCTGGGTGGTTGGCGGATGGAGAGGGCACGTCCCCATGGGCGAGAGGAGGGAGAGGGACCCCAGGACTGAGAGTGACTGCAGAGCCCAAGAAATGAAGTTGTAATTTGGCCACTGCGTTTGCTGCTGATTTTAAACCCAATTCCCTTTCTTTTTTTTTTTCTTTTTTTCCTTTTTTTTCCCTTTTTTTTCCTTTTTTCTCCCTTTTTTTTCCTTTCTCTTTCCTCCTCCTTCCTCTTTTCCTCTCTGCATGCGGCAACCTCTCAGTTTGCCTGAAAGGCACCAAAATTCACCTCAAATGCTTCCTGGCCTTCCCGGAGAGGAAGACCTACCACGAGGCCAGCGAGAACTGCATCTCGCAGGGGGGCACCCTCAGCACCCCTCAGGGCGGGGAGGAGAACGATGCCCTCTACGACTACATGCGCAAGAGCATCGGCTCCGAGGCGGAGATCTGGCTGGGCCTCAACGACATGGCGGCCGAGGGCAGGTGGGTCGACATGACGGGCGGCCCCATCCGCTACAAGAACTGGGAGACTGAGATCACCACCCAGCCCGACGGCGGCAAGCTGGAAAACTGCGCGGCCTTGTCGGGGGCCGCCGTCGGGAAGTGGTTCGACAAGAAGTGCAGGGACCAGCTGCCCTACATCTGCCAGTTCATGATCGTGTAGCGGCAGGGGGGAGTCCCCCTCCTCGCCCTCCCTGCCCGGGTCTCCCCGCTTTGGCAGCAGGATTCTGAAGCTGTAGGTACGCCTACGTCTCCACGTCCCTATGCACACACACACCTTCACCTAGCGTCACAAGGAAGTCGTCGCGGCTCGGTATCGGAGTAGGAAGCCTTAGAGCGTTTCGTTTGGCCGCTCTCCAGCCCCCGTTAGCAGCTGCATCCTTCTTACTAAGGCACCAGTTATAGATATATTTTTTTACACAGGGTATTTAGTAGGATGGCTCGGTCATTTTGGCAAAGAACCATTTCAGCAGTCCAGCCTGGCAAACAGCTGCCTGGGGTTATCTCTCTGCATCCTTTCCCATCTCGCTGAGCTTCACCAGGACACCAACGTAGCCAGTTCCCACTTTCTCCTCCTGTTTTGCTTCCCCATAAAGTGAGGTACGTGGGATTGAGCTTCTCATCCCTCACAGCTCCCCAATTCAGGCTCCTGGGGACCGAAGTCTGTCTGGAGTTAGTCCTCCTTGGTGTTGAGGGAACCAGTTGGACTTGTGGGCTGGGTACCAGCTGCTCAAGGGGTTGTCCAACTCGTCCATGAATGAACAGCCAAGTATTGGGCATGGGTTGACTTACCAAGAAGGAGGGTGTCCTTTCCAGAACCATCTGCCCTTTTGTTGGTCCTTTTCTCATCAATCAGAAGCCTGTTTTACTGGTTTCTGTGGGAAAGCTAGACATGCTGCCAGATCTGTATTTTTTACAAAAAAATAGAAATCCCATCAGAGCATTATTTATGCTCCAGCATCATGGGAGAAGCAGTAATGACTTACAGCGTAGTCAGTCATATGTATTCTTGGAAAGAAAAGGTGGAACTATTAGGTAAATGGCAGAAACGTAACACAGTTAAGGGATAAGAGACAAGCCCATTGAAAACAAACCCCAGGAAGACTCACTTCAGCAGCTTTAGGAATCACACAACCCGTCAAAGCTGAAACCCAGCTGAAACACTCCAGCCTTTGTGGGTCCAGGCACAGTCCTCAGCAAACATAAATCTGCTGAGTGCTGTTTGTGCCAATAGAGTCATGCCCAGCTGAAAAACTCTGGCCTCGGTAAGTTTCTACTGAGAAAAGGGGTGAATAAATAAAATAAATAAATATTGAAATAAACAGCTATGATGGGAAAGACGTGCAGAGCCACCCCCACAGCTTTGCTGGCTGTTGGCTGAGAGGTATCAGCGGTTCTTTGCAGTTTGGAGCTTGGTAATAACTCCTCCAGTTTGGATCACGCTCCCTGCACTGCCAGGTGGGGTGTCTCAAGTCCTGACGCTCTGGGGGAGCCCACAGGAGAGGGATTTCAGTTTGCTGTTTGGTTTAAAAACAGCACGGTGGTGGGTCTTCCAAGACATGGAGTGGGAGAGCCAGGCTGGAGGGACCAAAAGATCCACCCAGACAAATGCAGAGTGCACACACCCAAGGCTGTCACTGTTGCCAAACTCTCCGCTGTTCAAACGACTATGAAATAAAAATACATATAGCTTGCTGAAGGAATGGAATTGCCTCAATGTGATTGCAGTGCTTTCTTCTCCTTGCATTCCTCTTCAGAGCAGCTCCAGGGATCTGTCAGAGGGTCAGAGGTACCAAAAGCAGAGAGTTAAAACGGAAAGCAAGAGCCTCCCAGCCTGGGATATGGTTTATAGGGTTTCCACCCCCACTTCTTATCATCCCAGTCACATGCGGGATACAGGCAGGGAATCCTTTTAGAGGCAAATAAGATTTCCTTCCCTCCTCTTGCTCCTGGGAAATGTCACTCCAAAATATGAGCCAACCCCTAAGAAGGGTCCTTCCCTCAGCCCAGTTTGGCAGCAGGAGCAGTGCCTGGGGAGCTGGCACCTCAGGTCTCAGCATGGAGCCATCACCACCTGGGTTGCCTCCTACCTCCCCCACAGCAACCAGAGTTTCTCCTCCTCCTCCTCCTTCTCCTCCTCAGCATTCCATGAAGGAGAGAAGACCATCAATGAAGAAGTCAGTGCTCCAGACCAGTCTGGAAGGTTTCAGCTGCTGCAGAACTGGGAAATGAGGTCTCTTCTGCACGAGACAACAGCCCTTCTCCGAGCTTGACACTGGATCCTGATAGTTTCCAAGGTTCTTTGCTGTAGGTCATGGTCCCACCCTGCAAGCCAGCTTGTTTCAATAGAAATATAAACGCCCTAGTTCCCTTGGCAGACAGTCCCTCTGTGTTTTGAGATACACATGAACGCACAGCAGCAAATCTGGAAGCGTTGCTGGCTTTGATCCTGACTGATCGTAAACCACAAAATGGGGAGACCTTGGAGCAGCCTTCCAGGATCTGAAGGGAGCTCCAGGAGAGCTGGAGAGGGACTCTTGGTCAGGGAGTGCAGTGATAGGACAAGGGGTAACGGTTTTAAATTGGAAGAGGGGAGATTTAGATGAGATCTTAGGAAGAAGTTCTTTGCTGTGAGGGTGGTGAGGCACTGGAACAGGTTGCCCAGGGAAGCTGTGGCTGCCCCATCCCTGGAGGGGTTCAAGGCCAGGCTGGATGGGGCTTGGAGCAACCTGGTGTGGTGGGAGGTGTCCCTGCCCATGGCAGGGGGGTTGGAACTGGATGATCTTGAAGGTCCCTTCCAACTCTGACCATTTCATGCTTCTAAAACTATTAGACTTAGGAGAGGCTGCAGTTCATACCCCTGAGACCAAGTGACAAATCTTACTCAAGGCCAAGTTCTGTGCAGAAAACTAGACTCATACGCATGTTTAATAGATGCCTTGTCATGATGAATCGTGTGTGGGGAGGAAGCTGTCCGTATGGGCTCCATCCGTCATTTTTCCCCCCTCAAAAATAAAGATCAAAGTCCCCTCCTCCAGGCTGGGTCAGTTTTCCACACCGGAATTCCTTTGTTTCAAAGAAAATGAGGTAAGCCATGTTACTTAACAGCCGTGAAGCTACACTTCATCAGAACCAAACCAATCGCTAAGCTGGATGATGTAGAAAGCCATACTAAAGGAATGGATCCTGTATTTTGTTAGCTTCTAGCTTCAAAGTTTGTGGGGAGACAGATTTGCTCCCGTCTTTGTCTGAAGTGCAGACTGCAATTAAATGCTGGGTCTTAAAAGATGTGCACAAGGATGAAGGTTATTCAGCACTTTGCTTCCTCCCTGCCCCTCAACATTCACACACTTCAGTTTATTCTGTCACGCTCACAGCTACCCCAGGATGGTTTATTTAGAGTAACGTGGTATTTTTTTCTCTCCCCCCTAACATCAAAGAGTTGAAGTTTTGCTGTCAGTGTGGTGGCAACTGCAGCAAACCAACTTCTTCATTTCTCACTGGGACTTGACGAATTTTGCTCTAACCCAAAGAGCAGTAACTTGGCTCTTGATTTGTCTGGAAATTGCACTAGACTCTTCACATACATGCTTAAAAATAAAGCAATCACTGGGTGTTTTGGTAGATTAGCGTCTTCCAAACCTCACAAATTCAAGTCCAAACCACAAGAAGCAGTATCTTTTCAGCTTTGGGCAACAAAACCGGCTGCTTCTCTTTCCTCTTCAAAAGCAGATGACATTCCAGCCAGGACTTTCTGAACTGCTGTCCCACTCTGGACCCCCATCTTTCACTTAATGGTTACCCAGACTTAGACATTTTCTATTTTAGATAAAAACCACTGCACAAGAACCACTCCAGGATGGCACCATCTCAGTGGAGTGCTAAGTATTCCCAGTTACGTGCATATCAAGAGGGACTAAGGACTGGCCGGTCCTTGCTGAGTTTCCTATGCTTTCCAAGAGCACATCTGACTAATTCAGCCTAGGATTTTTCCCAGCAATTACCAGAATTCCTCAGTAGTGAAGATTTTAAACAACATTTTTCTACATGCGTTGAACTTACCTCAAAATAAATAAAAGGAATAAACCAAGCAATCAGTCAGTATGCACTGATTCCACGCACTTCAATTTAGAACAAAGAAGGGCTTCACACATTTTTGCAAGGTTCTCTTCTGGGTTGAAGGACTAATCATAAAATGTATGTTTATGCTGTTATCCCTGAAGAGGAATTAATTTGGAATTCAATTTTAAGTGTCAGTTGGGCGTGAATAAATTCTAAGCATCATGACCCTACCAAGAAGCCACTGCTTCTTTTTATACTGAAAGCTTAAACTATTTTACAGCACTTCTCACCAGCAATCTAAACGCATACTTTTAAAAACAGCAGTCAGGAGCATATCCTACAACTATGGGAGAAAAAGGACACGCACAGCCAGCAGCACATTATCCCAGCAAATGAGGTTCTCTAGAAACCCATTTCTCTCATCCAGGGCAACGGCGTAGCTCCCAACAGCCAGACATCAAAACACTTAAGACTGAATTTACACCCACACTCCAGACAGGCATACACTGCTTACTCCAGCTGGTAGTGTTGTTGCATTTTATTTATTTTTTTAAAAAAATTAAGTCACAATTTTTTCTCAATGTAAAGCAAACTGGAACTTGTGCCTGAACTCTTCCTCTAAACATACCAAAATAAGCAGAGTGGAAGTTCAACCTTGGATCGGAAACAACTGTAAAATAAAGTTTACATTGCCATACCAAAAGTTGAGTTAAAATAGAACAAATAAAAATAACAGTCAACAAGCATCACATTCTTCCTTCAACAAGCATCAAGAGCTTGAATTTCTCTTACAGACTTCTCATTCCTTCTCAGTAAAAGAGAAGTGAGAAACATTGAGCAGAAAAATGCACAACTGGGCTACTCTGACAAGAACGTATCGTGGCAATTCAGTTACCTGAGAAAAACCAGTAGCAGTGCTGCAGAAAACTTTTAAAGTTCCTAAATGACATTAAAATGACCCAGTACACTTTGAAATACGCGATCCCAGTGAGTAGCCAGAGATCTAGACATACACGTTTCTATATTAAAGTGATAAATATAAGCAGAAAAATACCTGAAAGAATGAAAAGGCACTTTTAGGTAGCACGTTTTGCTATATGCAACAGAAAACCGAGTCAGACACAACATTATACCGACTCTTAGAGTGGTCCAAGCAGTATAATAGTATACACTGTTAAATACAAAAACCTCACCGTATAAATAGTCAGTTTGCAATGCCAGCATAGTTAAACACGGGAAGAAATCCACATTCTTCTTTGGATGTAAACAGTAAAGTTTCTGGTAAAGAGATTTTCATTTTCGACGTTAATACAAGGTTAGCATCATCGCATGCGATGCTGTCTGCAAGTTTTATGGCACCTCTGCCTGTCCTTAGGCAAGGAACAGTCACAGTAAGACGTTTGGAGAGAGATTCTCAAGTCGTTGGGCAAAATTGCAAACATCCTTAGTAACTGCACACCTGGACAAGCCAGATGTTTGTATGTAAAGAAGGTAACTTTATTCATATACCCGTAGTCCTCTGCGTGAAGATCTGACCCTCAAGTTTTAAAAGGCACAGAAACTGAAGGGCATGCTAACTACAGCACTTAAACATGAGACCTATTATTTACCTGATTTCAAGAGGTAGCTTTCAAAGGCAGCCAGACGACTGAAGTATGAGTCCCACTAGAAATCAAGGGCTGTCGCCACCATCTTTTCAACAAGGCTGTTAAATTCAGATCGATGAAAAATAAATACCTAGGCTTTCCTTAGGGGTTCACTCTCATACTTTGCATTTCAGAGAAACCACCTACTGGGAATAATCTGTTCTCCTTCCCCCATTCTTTTGATCCTTATTTAAATAGCTACACACCTCTAACATGTGAAATAAAAGTGTGTTACTTTGCAGCTGGATGACCACATTATTTCTTCACCAAATCCTTACTCTCACTTGAGCCAAAAGCACAAGGTATTAGTAAACTGTGAGTGCTACACACAGAGGCACAAATCGTTTAAAGCTTTCAAAACTGTTTTTGTAAAAAAGCAAAGAAAAGAGTCTATGGTATAGGTTCACACCGTGCTATCCAAGTATTGTCATACCAGTTGGAAACGAAAGAAAACCCAGAACTTTTCTTCCAGACTAGAAGAGTCCAAGCTGATTTACACACACAGAGCTCTTCCAGGTGGCACACGTGCTCTTTCACTACCCTTGTGTAGCCACCAGTATGCTAAATATGACGGACTTTCAAGCAGCAAGTGGTGGAAATGTCAGCGTCCCCTCCTTTGCTCAGGCATGAGCAGATGGCAGATATTAAGACACCTCTGCAACCTGGACCTGCCTTGAGACAGCAACGCAGCCTACGCCTTCAAGGAGTCACCAACCAACACTCAGGAACAAATGACTTGGTAGCGAGGAGGACAGTCTGGAACAAAACACTCTCCCCACCCTATTTAAACTGACAGTTAGGAATTCATTTTCCTGGTGTCTTCACCGTAAGCAGCAGGAGTGTACCTTTGCCACCTGTCTCACAACCAGAAGCGCACGCAGTCCTGGAGTGTTTCGACTGTTTTTGAGTTTGCCAGATGCTCGTTCTAAAACTGAAAGCTACCAGCAGCTGAAGTTTAAAAAAAAAAGTCAACAAACAAACCAAAACCACACACACGAAACAAAATGACATCAAAACACATTTAAAAATAACACTCCTTTTCAGTTTTTTTCCCCTCTAGACTCTTGTCCTTACAAGTCATCTGTATTTCCACGGGAAACTGCTACACCTGGCATAAAATTACTCCTCTAAACTATCCTGTTCCTTATTTTCCAGCAAGGACATGCTCGTATCTCCATTATTCTTTTCATTCGTATCTCCAACGTCCTCTGACTGTCCCAATTTCTGGTGAGCAAATGTGTAAGTGTCCTGGTCTCTGTCCGTTGGAGGTGGAGGTTCCTCAGTGTTAGAAGAGCGTTTCATGTCTTTTCTGAACGAGAATGGAGGTGGAGAAGGTGGCAAGCTACCAATGGGTCCATCAAAAGGCCTGTAGACATCAACTTCTGGAGAGATTGAGCCATTGGACTCCTTCAGCAAGTGCCCGTAGACCATAGCATCATCAATAACTGCATAGACATGAGACTCATTGTTTTTCCTCCCTTTTGTGAATAACGCTTGTTTTCCAGGGATCTGGGTATTCACGTTAGCATTGTACACTCCCACCATGGGATTCTGGCTTTTCTTCTTCCTGTTATAGAGTTGAAATTGTTAAAAGGTCAGAAACAACACATGGGTGGTACCTTTGAACTCAATAACAGCAGCTTCTGCTTCCTCATCCCAGCTACCCAGGGTCAGGTACCCCTACCTGGATTGACGGCTTTACTTGCAACCTTAGGAAAAACAACTCTTGAGTCCAGACATACTATTTTGGCAGAGCAGTGAATAACTTCACACTATTTGGTTCCCTACTGCTGTTCTGCTGAGCCTGAAGTTTGCAAGATGAACTCCAAAGGCCTCCCAAGTATGGGGGTCCCATCTGTGCAGTGTACTGACTCTCCCAACATCCACAGACACTAGCAGGACCTAGAGGCCGTCAGATCCTCACAAAAGTAGGTCAAACATTGCTGAAGGTTAGAGAAAGACAGCAGATCATCTATGGAAGCTGAGTGAACTTTTCTTGATTGCACTTTCCGAAGTGACTGTCCCTGAGGTAGGAAGTTCAAAGGCTGATTTTTAAGCCTGTGTTTGTAAAGTCTTCCCTGTGCGGCAGAGAAGTATTCTCATAACTCCTCTAGTCATCATACTGCACAAACTCATTCCAGCTCTACAGGTCCATGACCCAAACACCCCACCAGCAGTGAGCACACACACACCAGAAACCCCAAGCTACCGACGACTTCAGACTCTGCTCACATGAGTAAGGCTATGCGTGTTTGCTTTGCCCATCCTAGTTCTCTCCCCAAGGGCTCATCTCATATGAAAATGCTCCCACTTGATGTGCAAACTCCAGAAGAGGTTGATGGAGCTTGTGTAGATGAAAGATAGTTCTTAGTATATCCAAGTGAGTTTACAGCTTGTCTGAACAAAGCCTCGTCTGGAGCCACAGGCACAGCAGCCACATTCACTGCAATTTCATTTCAGAGGAATTGCTAAGGAAGTCCAACCAATACTTCACTTCCAGTACAGCCAGAATCATGGAATGGTCAGAGTTGGAAGGGACCTTAAAGATCATCCAGTTCCAACCCCCCTGCCCTGGGCAGGGACACCTCCCACCACACCAGGTTGCTCCAAGCCCCATCCGGCCTGGCCTTGAACCCCTCCAGGGACGGGGCAGCCACAGCTTCCCTGGGCAACCTGTTCCAGTGCCTCACCACCCTCACAGCAAAGAATTTCTTCCTAATATCTCATCTAAATCTCCCCTCTTCCAATTTAAAACCATTACCCCTTGTCCTGTCACTAGACTTCCTGACCGAGAGTCCCTCTCCAGTTCTCCTGGAGCTCCCTTCAGATACTGGAAGAAACCTGTGTTAAGTAAGGTCAAGGCAGGCAATTCACTGAGGGTGGAAGCAATGCGACCCAAGGGACAGTGCTCTGCTCTCAAAGTCAACCAGTGTAGAGTAAAACAGCATTCTTGGAGGCTTACTACTTCAACAGCCAACACCTTGCCTACTTTATGCTTCAAACCCTTGTTTGGGGAATCTATATCAACGCCTGAAACAGAGGCCCCAGTAACTCTCCTGAAATGCCTTCTCGAGCTGTTAAGTTACGCATGCCAAATTATGAACTTACTTCTTCTTAACACAGCACACAGTGAGTCCGATAGCCGCGAGAACTCCAGTTCCAGCCACCACAGCAAGTATCACTCCTAGGTCTGCAAACAGACAAGGCACAAGGACACTGAGTGAGAGAGAGAAAACATTCAGTTTTCATCTAAAAGCCAGACAGTTTTGAACCTCCTCAAGAGTTTCCAAGCATACCAGCTGCCTGCAGAGCAGGCGCTTCCACGCCAGGCTCACTGTGGGGTAACACAAGCCACTTCCAAGAGGCTGGAGGCCAAGCAACCACAAACTCCTTCTGCTGGCAGTGGAGTACAGCCAAAAAACCCAACCAACCCACCACACCACCCTCCAAGGACTTAACACACCTTATGGGCTGCTAAACCTACCCGCAACATCCCGCATGCCTCTGGTGGAATAGGTAGGGACAAGAAGAAAGTGCAGCGAGAGATAGAGAAGGATTCAACAAAGGAAAACGGTGACATGTCACCAACTTCCCCTCAACACAATCCTTTCCTCTGAAATACAAGAATTGTGTTGACCTGGGGTTTTCCAAGAGCCATAAATTGACCAGAAAGGTCTATACATGAGCAAAGACAAATGCTGCATGTTTTAAAAGAAATATACATTACAAAAAAGAAAAAAAAAAAGAGGAAAAAAATTAGAAATTAATTTGGTCATTTCAATTCTAGCCTGCGTAGCCAAAATTTCTACAGACAGCAGTCTCTCACAGATGAAGAGAGAGTGCAAATGGGAAGAAAATTTACACAAGCAAAGCCTACCCTAAAAAATGCCTTTTTGTTTTTTTATTTTAATGATTCACGTTTGAGGAGATGAAAGAAACCAAGAATGCCAATTTTGCTGTTAGCAGTCAGCACACTCTCCACTAAATGGTCAGACCAGCCCAAGGGATGATTTCTTGCTTATGTGAACACTAAGACTAATTGAACTACTAACACGAAGTAAAGACTACTCGGCTGAATATGTTTGCATAATTAAATCCCAAGCTGTTCACCAAGTCTTTGACCTCAGGAAGGGAAAAATATGCCTTGATCTTTTTGTACCTTCTGGCTGCGATCTTCAATTAAAAAAGCCAAATTAAATAAAGAAAATAAAGTCCAGTCTTACTCCCTCAGAGCCCTGCAATCCCCCGACTCGGAAAAAAAAAACCACCAAAATCAACCACTTCAGAAAACCCAGCCTCTAGAGGCACCCAGCTGTAATGCTCAGATGTTTCCAAGGGACAGTTATTTCCAAAGGCAGGGATCTCATACCCAGGGTGGACCAGCTACTCTCCCCCAAAGGAAAACAAGGAGAGAAGCAGAAAGCAAACCACCACAACCTCACAGGACTCACCTATCTGCTTGTCAGCAAGAGTCACCCGGAACTGCAAGGTCAGCTGCGTCTTGTCCACGGGTTTACAGTTGGAGACGTTCACCCAGAAGTCGTGGTACATATTTCGGGGCTCAGGCAGAAGCTCATCCTCGCGGCGCACAGTTTCCTCTGCCCCCATAGTCTCCTCCTTGATGTTGACATAGGCACGGCCTGTCTCGCAGGCGATGCCCATGCGGTCCTTGGAGAAGCCGAGGCGGGCAACTTGCTTGCTGGGGACAACTACGTACCAGGATATGGAGACGTAAGGAGGTAGACCGTATGGCCAGTTGGGGGTCTGCAAGTAAACTTTAGCTTTTGGATTTGGGCTCACAGTGAAAGAGCACTCATCTGTAAAAAAGGAAAGGAATGAAGGAGTGAAAACTCAGCATCACTTATACCTGCGACCAGCAAACTTCTAATGGTCAACTGTATCTCACTACCAGCAATCCAACTCACCTGTCTTCCCTTCTACCTTGGTAATTATCCCAATTAGCATAGATATATCTGCAGAATTTCCCACAAACAGCTCTTTGTCATATAGAATACTAAGTTCCTTCCTTCTTCCAGGAATAAACCATCTCATTGATTCTGACAAACATTGATCCTAGCAATGGCTCCAGGACTAGAAACTAAAGAATTGAACTCTTATTTCTGTTTAGTCACATGTGCTTTAACAAGCTTATTGAGAAACCCCACACTGCATAACGAAGTAACACAAATCATTACCTTACCTTTAATATGTGGCACAAAAGACATTTTCAGATCCTGATGTTTAGACTCATTGAGGAATCCTTTACCAAATGTTTTTAAGGATATGGTGACGTTGTTCCTCATCTGAATCTTTTCAACGGATCCACCAGGACAGAACACACCGACATTCAACTCCTTCTCTGGGGTGGCACTAGCAATGCTGTAACTGTAGCTTGTGTTGCACCTCTGCTCTGGGACGTGTTGCTGGAGTTTCAAGGACGGGGATGTAATTTCTATGTTGATCAGATCAGAAGCAAAGAGCTTCCAAATAAACTTATGCAGTTGAATCGGCAATTGGGTAATAGCATTGGGCACTGAAAGGGAATAGATCTTCTTCTGACACCACCGAAGATCAACACAGCCTGCAATCACAAAAAAAAAAAAAGTCCCAAGGGTTGTAATTTTCTTGCAGAGGAAATATCTAGGAAAAGCAAGTTTTCCCATGTACCAGAGTACACACGCACAGAGTACCATCAGTTTTGTGTTGCAAACCCAGATAAACACCTGCCTGAGAAAATATCTTGTTTTTAAAGTTTACTAAGACATATGATACACATTTGGGTAAAGAGCTTGCCTTAAAAGGGTGCAGGACAGCAAAGAAACATCAGATAAAAATATTCAAAATCCCTCACTCAAGATAACTACTTTTGCTCTGTCATTCTCTGACTGGGACACTGTTGCAGTTGCAGACTAGATAAGGTCCAGATATATCCTGTAAAACTCTTTCTCTACTGGTAGTTGAAAGCATCTGGGAAAACCCTACACCAGGTGGACATGCAAGCGGCACGAGATGTGCTCCTGGTGGCCACCTCAGTCCTGCATTTCTTGGGCAGGTTTATGGCTCTCCCACTCCACTTCCATATTTTGCAGTTTTCAGCAAGAAGATTCTTAGGTGCCTCCTGCCCTTCCCCTTCTAGGAATACGTGGTTTCTATTTTTAAACCTAGAATGACACAGGGAACAACAAGGTTGTCTCCAGATTCATCGTAACCTTCTCCCAGTCGGCTGGAGTCTGGCTTCAAACCTCACTCTATTTAAAGCCCAATGGAGGGAGAAGTAATGTTTGATCCCTGGGCAGAAGTATTCCCTAGGAAACAACATTAAGCTACTTTTGTCATACTTATGCCTTTTTCAGCTGTGATCCTCAGACGGGACAAGTCCTTGCAAAGAAAGGAGATCTTGTGGACGGTGCCAGCCACTAAAGTCAAGACGCGGTCGCAGGTGCGAGGATCCTTACAGATCAGGCATATGGGTTCTGACATGGCTGGGACACGGCTGGGCCACCCTTCGAAGTGTATGGTTACAGTCATATTCCATTCCTTGCTCAGATCAACCAAGTGGGTGACGTCTGCAACCAAAAACATCCCACAGCAATTACTGGCAAGAGGCGTGGTGTGGAGCACAATTCCCTCCCTCTCTTCTCATCCCATCAGACAAGCAACTGCCATAGCTATTTCTGTATTAGCTAAGGAAATGTCACTTACTTCTTTCCACCAGAGTAATACAAACAGGCTACAATGCAAGGAGCTCAACCACCCACATTAGATTTCTTTCCCCTAAGAGGTTTCTCCTGTTTCTTTTAAAGTCAGCTCCACCGATCACACAATGGTTGATCAACAAAAGGTCCTCCCTTCCTGAATTTCTCATTTCCATCTCTGCTAAGTTTTTGTTGGTTCAGGTTTTTTGGAGCCAAGCTGGTGAAATTTGTTGGAAGTCAGTAATTAAGCACATCTTGGTTGTCTGGAGCCAGTTAAAGATTAAGCTAATTTAAATGCAAGTACCAATATAGTTCAAAAGAGAAAAAATTGCCAAGTACTGTACTTCAGCAGAAGTGCTGGCAGTCTTTATGAAAGTTACTGGAGCCTTCAAAGACGCTTCCTAAAATTCATTTCTGTTTGGCAGTTAAAACCATACAGAGATGCCACAAATGATCAAAGTCTGTCACCGTGCTGGTGGGAAGGCTGAGGATCACGCCTTGCTGGGCTGCTTCATCTACCTCAATGGCATAACTGAACTACCACACTGCCCTTACATTTTGGTTGCTCAAAAGCATTCTTCCAGAAATATTTCCTGACTAGCTGTAGAAGGCAAAGCTGGGTTAAAGTAAAGAGCACCTTCCCCTTCCTCAACACTAGGTACCGATTCTCTGGCAATCCATCCCTTTCTCCATACCCCACCAGCTATAATGCCTTCTGAGCTCACTGGACCAGAGATGCCCACCTGCATGTAGCAACCATCATCCCTAGTATCACCTCTCAGTGAGATTCCTCTCAAAGGTCTGCTTAAGGAAGCATGTACCAAGATCAAAACTGCTTAACATTTTCACCAGTGGGACAGATGATGGGACAGAGCATGTTCTCGGCATGCTTGGAAGAGTGGGGCTGGAACGCAGCTTTGCAGAAAGACCAGGGGGGTCCTGGTGGACATCAAGTGGAGTACGAGCCAGCAACATGCCTCTGCAGCAAAGGTGACCAAGAGCTTCCTGAGCTATGCTAGAAAGCATCAACAGCAGGTTGAGCAAGGTGAGTCCCTGCCCTCTTCTAAAGCACTGGAGAAACATCTGCAAGTGCTGGGTCAAGTTCTGGGCTCCCCAGTACAAGAGAAACATGGAAGTACTGGAGTAAAAGCCAAAGAGCCACAAAGACTCAAGGATGGTCCAAAGTTCAAGAAAAATGACAAAAAACCATGCCCAACCCAGTATTTCTCTTCTTTGTGGTGCTGAGCCCAGACATCTGTAAGCAGAAGCCATGGAAGGGGCAGGTGGGTACTTACTCTCATCAACCTGCGGGTGCTGAACAACAACTTGGAAGAGCAAGCGGAGAATGCCGGGGTTCTGAGCATCCTGATCACAGCCTTGCAAGGACAGGTTGAAACTGCCAGCGATATTGGCAGGCTGGCTGTCACTCAGCTTGAACACCTCCGGGTTGCTGGGGGAGCCAGGGATGTAGTACTCCACCCTCTCCTCTTTCCTTTCGCAGTTGGAGAGGCTGTAGTTGTGGAAAAACACACTGGCTCTCATGTTGGAAGGAATCACAAACTGCCACGTCATGAGCTCATCTTCTGGAAAGCCCAGTGGGTAGTTTGGGGACATCAGGGTGGTTGAAGACTCCCCCTTCAAAATGGATTCAATAATGCATAACCCTAAAACATGAAGGGGGGGAAAAACCACACGTAACAAGGTGCAATTAAAGACAACACACTGGCACACGTAGCAGCCCAGCAGCAAAGTATTTTTATTTTGATGGTGAGATCATGCACTTCAGCTACAGGTTAGGTTTTACAAACCCCTCAGGCCAAAACATGTATTTGAGTTGATGATTTTGCCTTCAATTACAGAAGAGGCAAGGGATGTATTAAAGCTGTATTTTCAGTTTAGTGGGCTCACCTTTCAAAACACATGGGCAGAGAGGCCTTTTTTATTTTTCATTTTTTGAAAGGAAATACCCTAGTTCCTACTTCAGGTCCTGGCTTCACAAGAACAAACATGCAACCTGGCAACTTCTCCTGCTCCATTGGGTTTTGGGAAATAAAAGGTGTGAGTTTTATACCAGCACAGAGCTCTCTGTCCAAAACCCTCTCAAGTCTCTCAAGAGCATGCCAGCAGAGAGCCTCAAAAACATATGATAAAACCCAAATGCAAACTATGGAGACTGTGCAAGACACTTCATGCTTGGGTGACTCTTGGCAGCATGAAGTTGGGTACACAGAGATTACAGTGCCACTTTGGGACTCCAGCCATGATTTGCTACCTCGAGGAGTGCCAGGAGCTACAAACACTTGTGTTCTAGAACCTCAAACCTGGACCAGGCCCCTTCTACTGATGGCAACGACTGCAGAATTGAAGTAAAGAGCAGTAACATCTCCCAAAGAGGGTTTGTCACGAGATCATGGAGTAACCCACTACAACATTCCAGGTATTTTGAGAAGACTATTGCACAACAGCTTCTGTTACTGTGCAGGTTGAAACAGATAACTGTATTTAAGCAGCCTCAAGTGCCTTCCAGGCACTGCTTCACCTTGTCCCATCTTCCTCTCCTGGAGAGAGGCGTTGGTTTGAGACTCCAGCAAATTAAGGAAGCTTTATTTAAAAATAAGCATAACCCAGCTACACACTGCAACCAGTAAATAACTCTCTTGGCTAATTCTAATTGTGCTACCTAGTCTCACCTAGCTGAAAAAATAAAAAACAGAGCAGGTATGTTTAAGTTTTAGGGAATTTAAAGCAATTGAAAAGTAGTAATGTGCACCAAAAGCAGCTTCAGAACAGGTTTTGTAATTCCTAGGTTAACCAATCAAGCTAAGGTATTTTGATACTAGAAGAGCAACAGCTGCCACTCTAAAAACCACACAACAGCAGCTTTGAGAAAAGATGAAGTGGAGGAAAACTAGAGGTAGCAGCATCAAAACTAGAAGGTTACCTCGGAAGAAAGGTTTAAAGAATTCTGCTGCTGTCCGCACGAGGCGATTACAGGTGAGGAAACACCAGCCCATACTTACGTTTTATGGAAGCCCTGTTGGCTATGTTGAAGCCCGAGGTGGTGAGAGATGAGTTCCACGGGAGGTGCAGAGACATGAGGACTCCTCCCAGCAGTTTGACACGAGACACTGAGCCGTTCCTGCAGAAGGTGCCGATGTTGACCGTGGCCTTATCGATGCAGCTGTTGATATTGTAGTTGACAAGGTCTGGGCATGTCTCTCCAGGTTCAATCTGCCTCAGCCACGGGTCAGAAAACTTTAGTTCAAGTCCAGCCTTTGTACTCGCCTTCACATCCCAGATGAAAGTCCTGTTAAGGCGAGGTAGCCCCAGTGGGTAAAGATGAACATCTCCAAAGGGACACGGGCCTGACACACAGTCTAAATGCAGAGAGAAAACAGCAATCAGACACTCTGGAAAGCATTCAAGGGGCTGAGGAATTTGACACTTTGATTGCAATTTTCACAATTTTTATAGACTGCACTTCTCTTCTGTGTGCATTGAAAGACACTCCTACAGCATAGTCACATGTTATCTCCAAACAGGGTTCCCAGCCCATAGAGTAGACAGGATAAACCTGCTTTAGTCAAACTGACTAATAGAGTGGATTCATTGCAGTGTTTCTCCGACCTTGTTTGCTGAAGAATTTAGAAAGTATTTAGCCAACAGGGTAGAGAGCTGAATGGACAAAGGGGAGAAATGCAGCATCAGGGTCAGGTGGGAATCATCAATCTAGAGAAATTATTTTATATCATCTCGCTTGGAGAATTCATGGTGCATCAATCATCTATGAAATTCTCCGCTGCTTGCCATAAACTTCTTTTCCTCAGTGCCCTGATGGAAAAACCTGGCCCCCAAATTTTGCAGAAGTGATGAATAATGACAACTGCCATGGCAGGATTCTGGGGAGAACCTAGAAAGCTCCTCTTTGAAAAATCCAGAATATTGGTATTTCAAGCTGGACAGTAAAAATAAGCATACTTTAATCTATGTCTAGGCTCCATAGCACACTTTCATCTTACAAATACGTCACGAAATGTTGTGAACACGACTATTTGTATGAAGCATATGAATAAAACTCCAAAACACAAGAACTGTCTTTCAACATCACCCCAAAAATAACAAAGATGCTGCCAAAGGCTGAATACACAATGAAGTTTGGGATCTTGTTGAGAAGTAGTGTGTGTTCATGCCATTAAAGAGTATACTAGGGATGTCGTTCAAAGCAAATGAAGGTTTAGTTCCAACACTAACAAATTTTCAGCTTCTTGATTTCAATAACATCCATTAAACATAAGGAAATGGGAAAGTCTTTAATGTTTCACATTTGCAATCAAGCTGTTCAATGAATAATGTGGGCAATATATCAATACCAGTGCCCAGAAGATTTGGACAGAAAAAAAATTTCTTTTTTTTTCCAAATAAACTGCGGGAGAAGGAAAGGCAGCGAGGAACTGATGCAACAAACCATCATTTAACTGTTTCTGAAACAGCCACGTTAACATTCATTCTGCCAGCCACGATACAGACTTCTTTAATTTGTATAGTTCAGTAACTCAGAGTTATCTGTCAGTGTTCAAAGATTTCTTCTTACCTAAGATTACAGAGGATACCTTAACAGAGTAACAGGAAAAAAAGGTACATGGTTTTACTGAAGGAAAGTTACCACTGGGGAGAAAAGTTTAAAACCTGCATCTTACCAATATTTTTCTTAATTTCCATGATGAAATACTTCTCTGGAGTACTACAAGTGAAAGTAAAAGTCACGTTCTCCCCAGGCTTTATCTTGAGTTCAGACTTGATGAAGTTTTTGACACGAATTTGACAGCCCAGCAAGACACCACCAGGTCTCAGGTTAATCATAACTGTGATGTTGTCTGCCATACGAAGAGAGATTGTAAAGGAAGCTAAGAAAGAAAAAAAAACAAAACCAGAGGTGTTTTGTCATTTGCATGTATGAGTATCTCCCGGCCACTCCACACATCCCTTTAGATGCCACATTGTCAGAAGCTCTACCTGCATCCATATTCTCATAAGTGTCTATTGTTGGACCTACAGAAATTGCCTCAGCTCTCCCAAGCCAGCACAGAAGACACAGAACTAGGCTTGCTGCACGAGCTCAGAGAGAGGAATTACACGGAATTTGCCTAGGACCAGTTCTGCTCCAGGTTATCTTCATGAGTGTTATTTCACATTTAAAAAGTAGTTCAGCTATTCCTTCCAAATTTCTGTTGTCCAGACTTTTTCTGAAGGCAGGCACGAAGTTATGACTTGATTGATGAAGTTTATTCAGCAGCCAAACAGCAAAGCAATTCTCAACTTCCACTGCACCTGATGGGAACCAGTGAATCTCTGGGGATGTCCCAACTACCACTGCAGACCAGACTAGGTCCTCTGGTAATACCAAAAGCACATACTCACAGACATTTGTACTTGTGGTCATGGCCCTCTCCCACCCTCCCCACCTTTTCCAACTCATTCCCTGAATCACAGAATTGCCTAGGTTGGAAAGGACCTTTAAGATCATCTAGTCCAACTATCAACCTAACACTGATAAAATAATTAAAAAAAAAAGAAAACATCATTAAACCATGTCACTAAGCTCTATGTCAACCCATCTTTTGAACCCCTCCAGGGATGGTGCCTCAACCACTTCCCTGGCCAGCCCATTCCAAGGCTTTAATAACCATTTTGGTGTAAAAATTTTTCTTCATATTCAATCTGAACCTCCCCTGGCACAACTTCAGGCCATTTCCTCTTGTCCTATCGCCTCTAACTTGAAAGTAGAGTAGTTGTAGAAGTACAGGACATCCACGCAATACTGTTCAGAAGCACCTGAGAAGGTTTTGTGGCACCTGTGGCCTGGGATGGACCACATGTGTTTGGATATCTCTGCTCTATCCTTGACATGACTGTCACAGACTTACAGCTTTTGGGGAATACATAAAAGCCTCAGTAGTCTTCACATATTTCAACCCGTCCTCAAGCAACACCAAATGCAGGAGCAGTTCCCACAGGAGATACCGGAGCCACAGAGTAAACGGCTTGTGGAATAATCTTCTCGCATTGAACAGGTAGTTTATCCACAGATGGACCAAGCCTGACTGTCTTCTAAAAACATACACAATATAAGACACCAAGGAGCACTGTGATTAGAAAAATTATTGGCGTCAGTGTCATCCTCAGCAAATACTGAGCTCTGGATGAAGTGAGCAAAGTTTGAGTGGAAGTCAGCCACAGCCCAGCCCCAGGCAAAAATCTGAGGACAGGTCAGTTCATAAGTTTTCTACCATTTGTTATCCCTGCTTCTCCTTTCCTTATTTCACTGTCTGGAAGATACAATCACGCTGTCTACAGTGCTTGTGCTTTTAGTGTTTATAGAAAAGATAGATTTATGTTTAAAAAAAAAAAAAGATATCTAGAAATAAGGCAGGAAGGTGCATGAGAACTGCTGGCTCAGGGTGCTCCAGGCTTTACCTGACCATTCACCATCCCTTCAGTGCCTAAATATCCAGCCTGGTCCATGCCAGCTACCATTGCCACAGTGGTGATAAGGACACTGGCCAAAGCCAGACCCACCTGGTGAGGGTTGTGGGGAGTGGGGTTGAGCACACCATGGGAACCCTTGGTCAGCAGAGCCCTCTCGTGGCAGATGAGGACACCAGAGACACTGAGCCAACCTCAAACCACCCAACTCAAACCCATCCATCCTCCACCCAACTCAAAAGCATCCACCCTCCACCCAACTCAAAACTCCAGCCATCACAGTTGCCGAGAGGAGCGTACAGTTTCAGCGACTAAAGTTCCCACAAAACCCACCAGTCCTATTTTTAAAACTCTAGTTTAAAATCTCCTGGTTTTTACAGCTATCTCATGGTTTTGCAGGGCTGGACTTCTCACTGCTATGTTTTGTGAAAGCCCCAGGGATGGAGCAGTCGGCACGGGCTATCGTCCCTCCCTGCCACCGGGAACGCTGCAGCTCCAGGTTGGTTTGCAAGCATCAGGCATCAAAAATCTCACTGCTAGAGAGAGCAGGGCACAAGAGAGTGCTCAGAGATACCCCACCGTGCTTTTATTGAGTTTTGTTGTTCTTTCTGCTGTCTGTTTTTCCCAGCCTTTCCAGCTTTTCTATGCAATCTTGGAGTCAAAAGACTTCCCAAGCCCTTGAAACTGCCTTACCTATTTGCTTCCAGGATCAAAGGCTTTAAATGAAAACCTCAAGATGCATGAGGCTTGCCAAATTTCTGCACATACTTGTAATGATGAGTTTACCAATCCTCTATATCATTAGTAAGAACCTGGTCACTTAGTAACCTTCCTACAGCTTGTAAGTGATGGGATAGCCCTCCATCCTTTGCATCTACACTGGCTTTTTTCGCTTCTTCCAGTGGCTGCACTATGTGACATCTGCATTTCTGCCTTAGAAATGCTCTCACCTCTGGGTTTTCCAGAGTAAGAGAATAAAAAACCAAACAACCCAACCATACAGGCTGGGAACTGCCTTCTGCAATGATCTTCCAAGTGCACACACAACAATCACAGGGCCAACGTCCACAGGGTGGGGAAACGAGAAGGGCAAAGCAAAGCCAGCAACCAAAGCTGCTCCTCGTGCTCCCAGAAAAAGTAGATTTCAGAAGAGAAAGTGAAACAACTACTTCCAGCCTTGCCCAGAGTTTTGCTTTCCATACCACTGTCTGCTTTTTTGGGCTCTTTGGGGGGCTTTATTTATCATGCTTAGAGCACAAAATATCCTCAGTGATCTTTTTTCTAATGCTTACACCATCCAGATGTGCAGTGTTAACAGCATAATACCAATAATTAATAATCTCAGACAAAAGAGGCTTCTTGCTTGTGTAAAGTAATTGTCAACTTGTCTACAAGTTTATGAGCGTAACTGAAAAGTCTGTTTCTCACTTTCTGGTCAACCAGTTATCACTGTTCTTTTTCCCATTCCTGGGACCTCCACAACTACCTGAAAGGAGGGTGTAGAGAGGTGGGTGCTGGCCTCTTTTCCCAAGGGAATAATGGCAGGACCAGAGGAAATGGTCTGAAGTTGTGGTAGGGAAGGTTTAAATTAGATATTAGGAAGAATGACTTCACTGAGAGGGTGGTCAGGTGCTGGAGGTGCTGGAGGCACCATCCCTGAAGGTATTTAAAAAACGTGTAGATGTGGCACTCCAAGGCATGCTGAGATTGTAGAGGATTTTTGTGTGCGTGTGGTTGGACTCGATCTCAGAGGATCTTTCCATCCATGATGATTCTGTAATTCTGTGACATTACAACCACGTGGCCAACCTGGTGGGACAGAGACACACCAGGGCCACCAACAGCCAGTGCTTCTGCCCCTAATACCTGGGCACGGCTCTAAGACCATTTTTATTCACGAGGATTAAGCTTAAGCATAACCTTAAGCACGTGACTAACTTCAAAACAAAACAGATACCCGCCCTGAGCTGAAACCAAGGAACAGAAATTTTCAATGTTTTGACTGGCATTGGGAAACAAGCAAAGCCTTCCTAAAAGTGTCAAAACAAAGCATCGTCTTTCCCAGCCCTTGAAAGACCTGATTTCTGCTCCCTGGGTTTGTTTGCTTCCCCCACTCCACCCCTTCTCCAGACTTTGTGGCCGTAGAGTCATTCATTTGATCTCCCCTCAAGAAGCCCAAATCCTTGTCAGCTCAGGAAGACTTCCCAGCTTGGATGTAGCCCGTGCCTCAGCTTTCCAAAACGGGACCTGCCTAGAATGGCAGAAGTGCTGCAATGATCCATATATCAGCATCCCAACAGGCAACAAGGATGCAGAACCCTTCCCAGCTGGGCTCAGCCAAGCCATCTGCTAGAAACCCACGTGAGGACAAACACCAAGCTAGATTACTGCGTAAACAAACAGCTTGCTAAGGTAGAACTCCAAGAACAACAACAACTTTGGCCACGAAATAATAGCACTGTGCCATAACATCAACAGCAGCCAGCTGCAAAGAGATGTACTAAGCCACCTTAGATCATCAAATCCCATTTTCACAGAAAAAAACGGGATAAAAAGGCTCATGTGGGAAGTATATCCGCTAATTGAAAATAAATTACTAAATGGCCAACCCTCCCCAAACTACAGCCACACACAGCACAATAGAGAGGCTACTTAAAATCACCCTTATTGCAGAGCTTTTATTAATGAGTCTCTTGGTGACTCACACTGATCTGTCATTGTCTAGGATTCCCACTGCGTGCCTTTTTAATAGGATTACCAGTAACCGTACACGTTTCCTATAAAGGAGGAATTTCCACGCCTGTGCTGAGATGACACACACAGGATATCCAAACCAAGAGGAGAAAGCATTGCCTGGCTGGGTCTGCTCTCTGTCTGCACAGCAATGGAACCACTGGGCTGGAAGACGTCAGAGGCAAAGCCTCCAGTGCCAAGCCAGCTCACAGACTGACGTAGACATCTAATCTCAACCTATTTTTAATTTTCCTCTAAGCCATTAGTTTTGCAGCCTCCCTTGGCTGTTTCTTCAGCTGCCCTAATCTCAATCTGAATCTTCCCTGCAGCAGCTGGATTTTTGCTCCTTGTCCTGGGTTGAGAGACCCAGGACTAACTTTTCTTCTAATGCTGGGTAAATTGCACTTCTAGAAGACTCTAGTGTCTGAACTGATGAAAATATTGACTCTATGGCCAGCCAGGCTCGGTGAGACTCAAGGTCTCAGTGTTTTCGAGCCTTCCCAGGTGCAGGGATGAGGAGGAGCGATTGGGGCCCAGACCCAGGCTGGCCAACAGGATTATTTCATACCATGAACATCACATTCAATATAAATCAGAAAAGTTTGCTGTGCAGGGCATTCTCCCTTGATGGCAGCGGGTCCAGTGTCCTACATTTGCTGCCCCTGCTGGGAGTGCACAGCATCCTCCTGGGAGAGTGGGCTGAGTATAATCCTTGTAAATCTTATATCAGTGTGGGGATTAATACTGGATCTTTAGTATCACTGTTAATTATTTAATCTTATTCTATTAAATCTATTTACATTCCAACCCTGGTGTTCCTTTGCGCTCCCTGGTTCCCCTTTCCTGGGTGGGGAGGGGTCGTGGGGTGATGGAATAACTGTCTGCACCACAATAAATTGTCATGAGTTTTCCCAAACCATAACACTCCTGCTCACCCTTGTTTAAGAACATGCCTTCACGACAATTGTCTCATCCCTTTATTTATTTATTACTTTATTAGCTTTTTCTCAACAGTATGATTTTTTTTTTCCCCAAACCTTTCATCAGTTTTACTATGGAGAGCTGTATACATACGTGTGTACAAGGAAAGGACTTGGCAGGACAGCAAATTTTATGGCTTGCTAAACAAAGTGGGGGTGAGAACAGAGTCCAACTAGTTTTGGCTAGAGGGCTGCATTTTATTGCAGCAATTTATCCATAAGGATCTATGGATTGTTTCATGACTTCACCGGATGGTTGAAAACAACCAAAAACAAAACCCAGACAAACCAGATATTTGTTTATTCCAAAATAACACACAGAAACTGCTGGTTTGATCATTCGGGTTAAATCATGGGTTTGTTCTGCTGCAAGCATTTTAGTAAAAACCAGTTGGATGGGGCTGAGTCAGGCACCATTCACAAGCTGGTGGCAGCTGGAGGAGATGGGCTGCTGCGGAAGACGAGTAGCGGCAAGGCTCGCTCCGGATATGAAGTACCTGGATCCAAATCCCTGTTGTGCCCGAGGGGGATGTGAACCCACACAACCAACACACCCTTCTGGAGAACAGGCTCATCCATCACAGCGCTTCATATCACCACCTCGGGACAGGGATAGCACTGCAACACCGTTTGCCTCCATAGCTGGGAAAGTTCTCCTGGAAAGCTCACCGCCTCTCTTCTGAGCCCTCACACAGCTGCTGGCCCACAGGCATCTTCCTACCCTGCTGAGACTGTTCCACTACCCATAATCTTCTGCAAAGGTCACAGCAGGATGAAGAGAAGCAAGGGGTATAAATCACTAATGCAGTGACCTGGTCATAAACTGAATTATTTCAGGTCCAAGCTGTAAGAATTCCTACTGCTGATCTAACGGACAGCCTCAGTGCAGGAGATGGCAACACTGGTGGGACACGTTCAGAGGAATCCACCCAAAATCCACCCATTGCCTAGCAAGAGCACTTCAAGACCATCTCCTGTGTGACGGGGTTTGTAGGCTCCAGCATCCCCAGTGAACACCCCAATGGCTCAGCTAAGAGATGCACCACCAGGTGTGCCTCAGCATCCATCTCCCCATCATTTCAAACACAATTCACTGACTGGCTCAAATTTGCTAACAATGGGTCAAAGAACGTTTAAAAAGAGTAAATGTCTCCCTGCTTTGCCACCTGAAGTGTTTTGTACCTGCCTTACCGAATCATTCTCTGAGTCCAACTCTCCAGCTTCAGTACAGCAGTTATCCAGGTGTTATCCACTCCTCCAGTTCCACCCACGATGCCCACCCAGGTCATTGCCTTCATAACCTTCAAGCCCTCAGCAGAAATTAGTCAGGGACCAATACACCACTTCTACTAAGCAGTGCTGTGAGCAGCAAACGGAGATCACAGCCACAAACTGCAGCCAACTCTGCTTGCTGCAAGCTGCTGAAACCCTGTTGGACCTCATCATAAAGCAAACAGGTTTTCTGTTGACATGTAAAATGTCAACTAACTACTCTCTACGTTGCTCCTTTATGTTTGGACCAGTCTCCCAATACCACGCTTTGCTTGGGACAGGAGATCCATATTCTGTGAAAGGATTGCTTTCAGGGAGTCACTCAGAAAAGTAAAGATTAAAACCTGCAAAGCTGGTAAACACTCAGAGATAGGTGCTGCTGATGGTTATCGGTGTAACCATTCACATCTCGGGAGAGGGCTCCTGGTGGAGAACATCCATTCCTCAGCCACCACAGCAGAGCCCCCTCATCCTCATTGATGGTTTAAACTGACAGCCAGAACAGGGATACAAGGCAGGGGAGATGTCACCCATCCCGTTCTCCTCACTGGGGAAAAAGGTTGAGGGGTAGCAACATTACAAGCCAGCAGAATTCATCAAGGCAGGTCTGCCAGTGCCTAAGGCCAGCAGGGGTTGTTAATTCAAAAGTTGTTAATGAATTAAGTTGATTATTAATGCCTCACAGGAATAAAGGACCCTCAATTTAAAAATGCCTTTTTTTAAAAAAAAAATAAGTAATTACAAATTTCAGTACTTCCACTCCTTTCTCTAGAACTGTTTTAGAAGGATAAATACACTCATATAACTCGTGTAAAAGGCACCAGAGGTGGGGGAAAAAAACCACCAAAAAACAACAAAAAAACCCCCCACACTTTGGGACTTGGCAAGCTTAGCTGTAATTAAGGAAGGGAGAATGTTGACTCTGGGTTACCTTTTCTTAATTATTATTATTTTCCAGATATGAGGCTTTGTTGCTTCTGTAGGAGCAAGACGCAGATGTTAGTGAACGCAAGCTGCCTGCCAACTCGTGCAGGACACACAACGTGCAAGGCACGGGGGTCTCCACAGCTTGTCCAGAAAAGGTCACACTGGCACAAGGAACGCCAAGACACCACCCAAGTCACAGCAGGAGCCTCTCTTCATCAAAGGGGTGTTTGCTTGCACAGTTTGTCCCTACTTTGATGCAAGCTGAGGCGCGGACAGCACCTTGGAGCATGTCTGAGCAGCTCTTGGGTCTTGGCTCTGGTTAACAAAGGTGGAAAAGCATGTTTCTCAATCAGTGGTCCCTCCCATGCCAAACACCCTGCCAACAGCAATTTGTCTCTCACTTCTGAGGATGTTTAGAAGATCCCTTTTCACCCCTCGCAGTTTGCTGTCTCTCAGCTCCACCCATGGACACAGAAGAGCTAGGGCCAACTCCAAAACACCACCGTGATTGTACCCCTCAAAATAAGCATTTGCTCTAGCAACAAGTAACCATGCCCACTTTGTTTCCCACCCCCCCAAAAAAGCACCTGAAAGGCACAGCTCGAAGCAAGCTGTCCCATGGCACCCCTGAGGATAGCTGTGAAAAGGTGTCCAGTGGAGCAGCCACCAGGGAGACAACCCCTCCCATTATATGAGAAAAGTAAAACAAAATAAGTAAAATATCTGTTTCCCCACAGTACTACCAGCCTGAAACCTCAGAAGCATACAAGACCTTGCTAACATACATGAAATGCACATCTATCAGACATCATGGCACAGTTCTTCAGTTTCTGAAATTCTTTCAGGAGGTCCCATCAATGTTATCTACACCAGCCAGGTTCAGCTACAGGCTCATCTCTGTCACCAGCTAGTGCAGAACCAGAAGATTTTGTTCTGACATAGCAGTCGACAGCTCACTAGGTGCAGCACAACCCACCCTGGTGGTGCAAGCAGACGTTGAACATGACCATCTGCATGGTCACAGCTCTGTCAGATTAGAGAAGAGTTCAAGTTGAGGGACGGTGCCCAGAGTCCAGCTGAATCCTACTAAGAGATCAACCAAAACTCACCAGGGGCTCTATGGGATAATGGCTTCAAGCTGCACCAGGGTAGGCTTAGACTGGACATTAGGAAAAAATTCTTCACATTAAGAGTGGTCAGAGACTGGAATAGGCTGCCCATGGAGGTGGTGGAGTCCCCATCCCTGTTTCTGTTGGAGTTGTTTAGATGTGGTGTTGGGAGATCTGGTGTAGAGGAGAACTTTGTTAGAGTGCGGTTGATGGTTGGACTCGATGATCCCAAGGGTCTTTTCCAACCTGAATGATTCTATGACCCCAGAGACCCATGAGCTAAGTGAGGTTCTCCAGTGGGGGCACGCAAATTGGTGGTGGTTTGTACTGCTACGGACAACAAGATTGATTTAGGGTACTAAATCCTCAAGTATTTTTATATTCCCATCACCTCACGTTCCCACTTGGGCCACCACATTCCTTCTGCATCCTTTCAGACAAAGAAAAACAAATGAAACCCACAAGCAAACAAGGCTCACCTGTGAAAAACAAACATCTCAAACACCCCAAAATGTGAAATTAAGGGGAAAAAAAATTAAGTGTATTTTCTGGTGGAAATTTTAAGGTAGTAGCACCAAACCGAGACACACAATAAGCAATTTACTATACACACTTTACTTTCTAGAGAGTAAAAACTAAGTGCTCCAGACTGATAATGGCATGAGGCAAGCAGGAAAGAAAGAAGAAAAAAAAAAAGGTACAACTGAATACACATTAGTTGTGGTCTTAAAAGGAGAGGTCTTGATGGAGTGAGCAAATGGTGATTCAGAATGGAAATAATGCAGCTTTCACCGACTTCCGTAGGAGCACAAACAGGCCGGTTATTTATGTTCTGTCAGAGGACCAGAAAGACCCCGTTAGCAGCTTGGGTTTTTTTAGATTTTATTAAAAGCAGCAGCTTTACATGTTAAGACTGATTCGTGACTCAAATCAGGCAGTTGCCAAGGAAAAGTTAACTAGAGGGAAGAGCACAAACCAGCATGGCATCATCTGCCAATTCACTCATTATCACGACATCTTCAAGAAAGCCCCCAAAATGCATCTTATGACAGAAGGATACTTTAAATCCAAAATACTTGTTTATCTTCCACAGACGTCACAAAAGTTTGACTGATTTCACTATCAGTGTTTCAAAGAAACATGGTTTCAGCTGGAAAACACATTTTCAAAGGTCACACAAGCAATACTACATTCACAGTCCCACAGCTATTCCCAACTACTGCACCAAATAATGCTTCTTTCTGCAGTTTCCCACCTACAGGTTAACCAATATTTCATTTGATAATTACATTATGCATAAAGTTGCACTGAAAGAACCACCACAAGCTCCTCTGAAGACAATATGACCAGCTTGATCTACACCTTGCTGCAGGAAAGTAAAGACAACACTATGGTGCTGTAGCTGCTGGGAAAGGGTGGAGGGAGAAGGCGGGAGAGGAACGGACTTCATCAGAGATGAACTGCCTTGGGTTTTCAGGACAAACCTTTGATCAGGGGAATGTTCCAACTACAGTTTTGGTCGTGCAAGAACAAAAGCAACTCCCACGGAGACAAAGGCCCACAGGGAACTCAACATCTGGCAACAAACCTGGGAAGGCACCATTCTCCTCCTTGGTCCCACTCACACCACTGCCACCTCCAGCCTGCCAACCCGTGCCACTAAAGCAGCCAAGACTGAGCCACCTTTTTTTTTTTTTTGAGGGAACTGGGGGTCCATAAAGAGAAGGAAGGCACTGTGAGGTTGACGGGATGCTGAGGACCTGGCACATAAGAGGTGGTGCTTCTGCAGGGGAGGGACAAGCAGGAAGAGACTGAAGATGGTAGGAAGAGGCACCACCAACAGGGGCAGCAAATCATTGGGTCTACCAGTGGTGTTTTGTGCCACCTCACTGTTACTAACCTTAATTTACAGAGCAACTTCATGATTTGCCCAAGGGAAGGTCACCAGCTGGTGAGAACCACCTCCCCAGCTCCTGCAGATGAATCTAGGAGAGCCCCAGACCACACCGACACCTTGGCTGTAGAGAAGGTTTGCACAATAAGGACAGACTACACATTCTTGTTGGACTTGCCATCTTCCTTCTGTCTCCTGCACCTTTCCATCCGACTTGGTTTTACCACCTTCCTGACAAGAGCTACTACCATCACACATGAAACAGGCTTGATAGCTCTCCAGGGACACAACTTGCACCCGCTGCCACCACACAGCCAGTATCCTACAACACCCAACCAACCAAACCGTGTGGGCTCAGCCCTGCATAAAGCAGGTATGAGCTCTTATTCTTTGATGCCAAAGCAAATGCATAATTAATTTGGATGTTTTAAACATGAGGGAGGGGCAGAAGATGGAGCATGTGGTGACAACAAGCGCAAGTCAAAGACACCGACTCAAAAAGAGCTTTAACTTGTCTCAAAAGTAAGCCCATGAAGTTTAACATGAGGCACCAAGAAGACCTGGAGGTGCGGGAAAATGAAAGGAATGAAGGATTTTGGTAACACAGTTTGACCAGAGGGTGAGGACCAACACGTGGATGTATCACTAACAGTGAAGGTCTAGACCTACGTATGAAAACAAGATGTGAGAGAGGATTTTTTCATTTGCTACTTCAACGACCCAAGATTGTTGGAAAGTCCTCTCCTCCTCCTGCTGTTTGCTCTCCTACATCCGTTTTAAAAGTTCCTCTGGAAGCCACAGACAATTAACCACAGTCTTCTTTCTTCTTTGAAGAGGCTTAGAGAAGCAAAGAGCTGCCATTCACTTGGCTCAGGGGCAATACATTAAAAGCAAAATTTTTATTTAAAAGACTTCATAGCTTGAAACTGAAGCCTCCATGTGCCCAATTTTAGGCTGTATTGTTTATAACAACCACGGGCATGAGCCACATTCCAGCATGACCAGCACAGGTAAAGGTAATGGAAAAAATTAACAGGCACAAGTTTCATATTAGACTCTTCAGCTTATTCACAGTCACTGCAAATAACTCTGTGGCTATTTTGTAGAGATAACAGGACTAATAGCTAGAGAACAGACTGTTTACATTTGAGGATGGCCTTTTATTTTTCTTTTTTTTCCTTTTTTTTTGCAATCAAGCAGCTTTGGAAATAGAGGAAAACCCCACACTCTGTCTCTGCGCATTCACAACCACAATTCTTTTAGGGTCACAGGCAGGATTTATGAAAATTATGAATTATTCACTGGTTACGTACGTGGGATTGCATCAAGCACCCAGGAATTTCAGGAGATGGGGGTTTTATAGTGAGCAGCAACCTCATTAATGAATCCCTCTGACCCTGCTGGGCGTTCCAGCTGTTTCCCTGCAGGAACAGTTCATCCATTCCCTCCAAATAAAAAATACCATTCCCTTCGCTTAAAAGCTCAGACGGTGTGACACAGCACAACCCCACAAACTTCCCCGTTCTCACAAATCACTCTCTGCCTCTGGCACCCAGGGACAAGGACTTTGTGAAGTTCTTTGCGTAATCGATAGCGTGTAACATCCAAATCCTTTCTCTCCTCAGTATTTCTTTCGTGGGGGAAATAAAAAGGAACGTTCAAACGACGGCTGCTGGAAACGGCTGCTCCCATTTTCAAGACTGGTTTTTAGGGGATGCCCCAGCACCTCGGGCTCCCCGCAACCCCACGGGGGAAGGATGGGGTGGCTCGGCTCCGCCAACCCCACGGGGAAAGGATGGGGTGGCTCGGCTTCCCGCAACCCCACGGGGGGTGGGATCAGCTCCCACAACCCCACGGGGGGATGGAGAGGGATAGGCTCCCCGCAACTCCACGGGGGAATGGAGGGGGATCGGCTCCCCGCAACCCCACGGGGGGATGGAGTGGACGCGGATCGGCTACCCGCAACCCCGCGGGG
>VXBW01007379.1:721394-752255 GCA_013400375.1 Thinocorus orbignyianus | reverse complement strand
GATGATCTTGAAGGTCCCTTCCAACTCTGACCATTCTATGATTCTATGATTCTAATTACTCAGCATGGGGCAATTTGATTTTATTTTTTGAATCATATGGGTGAGGCAATTCTGAATTGTACCCTGGTTAGTAGCCAAGCAGGTTACCTTCAAGGTTAATAGGTACATGTGCAAGATCTCACCCTGGGATCGTTCACCCTTTGCCAGAGACTTCACAAGCAGGGCTGGCTGGATGGCAAAATGCAGAGGGGATGCCAAAAGAGGGGAGCAAAAGAAAAGGCAAGTCAAAAACTGTGTGGTAATTCTGTCCCTGGCCGGAACTGCTCATTCAAAGAAGGATTACTCCTCCACATAAAGAGGACGAGCAAGATTTATCCCGGAGCATGCTTCAATAAACAGGTAGCTTGCAATTTTCCCGTGAAACTGGGTGTGAAGAATGTGATTCCGTCACAGCAGCATGGGAGAGAAATTGCTGCCTCCGGTACATTTCATTTCTCTCTGGTATAAAGTTATTGTTTTCTTCTTGCTCATATTTTAAAGGGAGTTTACTTGGGGGAAAAAATAAATAAAAAAAATAAAAGCAGGACTTTATGAGGGGCTGCCTGCCCCCCTTCTGCTTTGAACTGTGCAAAATGCAGGAGAAAGAAACCCACCAGAGTGGTTATTTGGCTCATTTGTACCCATCTGCTCCCAGATGGTGGTCAGAGGTGGTTCAGCACAAAGGGATTGCCTGGCTGCATGAGGCACAGTGGCCTGAAAGGAATAACTTGCTGGCGTAGGAAGGGAGCCTCATCATACATCACACAGACGGGCAAAGGAGACAGCACAGAGAGTCTCAGGGTTTGGGCATTTCTGAGCCTCTGGGAAGAAACCCAGTTTTCTGTCAGGGAGAAGTCATGTTCCATCATCTTTATCTGTCGCTAAGCGAAACCATAACAAACCAGCTGAACAGCAGGAACATTCCTCAGCGCTCCAGGACGGGTTATTTATTGCATGCTGTATTTATCTGTTTGTCAGTTCATACAAACATCTCTGGTACAGACGTTGGAACCCTGATAACAAAAGACATAAACAGCATGTGTGGTAAACAGCTTGTAGACTAGGATGTCTCTACTAAATAACATTTGTGGCTACATCTATATGTAGCATCCACTGAGACAGCATGAGGAACTCCATGGAGAGAGCGGTGTTTCCCCACGGCTCTCATGCTGGAAGGTGTGCTCTGAGTCCCCTATACATGGGAGGATGCTGGTAACGTGCCTGCACTATTATCTGTTCTGGTAAAAAGAGTAAATTTGGAAAGAGTTTGAGATATTGAGGTTTCCTCCCCGAGTTGTGCACCTGCTCTAACATTCCCACGCCTTTGTAAAGGTCTGTGGCTTCATCACGGAAGCGAGTCGGGTGCCTGCTGCATCACAGAATCATAGAACCATGGAATGGTCAGAGTTGGAAAGGACCTCAAAGATTATCCAGTTCCAACCGCCCTGCCATGGACAGGAGCACCTCCCACCACACCAGGTTGCTCCAAGCCCCATCCAGCCTGGCCTTGAACCCCTCCAGGGATGGGGCAGCCACAGCTTCTCTGGGCAACCTGTTCCAGTGCCTCACCACCCTCACACCAAAGAATTTCGTCCCAATATCTAATCTAAATCTCCCCTCTTCCAACTTAAAACTGTTCNGGGAGCTTCTCATCCAGGAGCACTCCCAAGTCCTTCTCCTCAGGGCTGCTCTCCAGCCTCTCTCTGCCCAACCTGTGTTTGTGCCTGGGATTGCCACCTCCCAGGTGTAGGACTCTGCCCTTGGCTTGGTTGAACTTCATGCCATTTGCACTAGCCCACCTCTCCAGCCTGTCCAGGTCCCTCTGGATGCCATCCCTTCCCTCCAGCGTGTCAACCGCGCCACCGAGCTTGGTGTCCTATTGTGCCTTTGTAGGTACTGAGACCATCCAACCACACAAGACACCAGTCGTGCTGCCACTGACAGGCTTTCCATCACAGACATACGAAGCTCCAAGCAGGAGCATTGCATCCCAGGATTTTTTGCTGTTGTTGCTCATACCCGGTCCCATTCTGGCAAAAATACTTGCCATCTCAGGTGGACAAGTCAAAAATGGAGTCAGTCAGTGATTCGAGTCAATTGTGGGCTTTAAAGAGATTTTGTGGTGGTGTTCTAGGCGAAATTGCAGCACGTTGTCCAGGAAACTGAAGCTCAGGTTCTTACTTCACATATAAAACTGCTAAGACTTTCCTGGAAATGTTTAAGGGGGAAGAAGGGAGCATATGCCGAAGCTATTTTAAGTTATACAGAATATAACAAAAAAAGTGAGATTCTGCCCAACAGGATAAAGTGAAGTGCTAAAGTTTGGGGTTTTTTTGTTTTAACTGCAAAGTTTGAGTTTGTAGCTAGATCCACTTGTCCCCACAGCCCAGGAGGGTTGAATGTGATGCTCCCGTGATGTTGCATTTACACTTTGATCCTTCCAGCAGCTCCTGAGGCATGGATTTCTGCAAGTGACAGGGTGCTAAGCTAAGGAGATGTCATCCAGGTTGGAATTCAGTTTTTCCAGCAACCTGTGGTGTGTGGGTCCAGCAGCCTGGCTGGGGTTTGCAGGAACAAAGCCTGGCATGAAGAAGCCCACCAGGGAACGGGAGCACAGCGGTCAGTCCTTCCCTTTGGCAGAAATTAGGCATCTGCCCATCCTTTCCCACCCACCCTTGCTGTGCACCTCACCAAGCTCGCCAGCAGGCGAGTTAACTGGGTGGAGAACATACTGGGCTGTACTGGGTTTTGTGTCACCCCTCTTTAGATCCTGCTGGTTGAGAGCTGCCGCCAGGTTGTAGTTTGAACCTTTCTGTGCCTGAGTTGCCTGACGTTTAACAAGGAAAAAAAGCTGAAAAAGATTGAAAGCATTCAAAAGTGGGGTGTTCTCTGATGCTGTGGCAGTTGTGGGATTGTGCAAGTGTGAGAAATATTTCCTTTCAGCTAAAGTTAGGGACTTTAGGTCTCTTGTTTTCAAAAGCAGCTGGAGAAGAGGCTGCTTTGCCCTCCGGGGAGAGGAGGTGCTGGGTTTCGGAAGAGCTGAACCCTCCCACCAGAAGACAGATATCCTGGATACTGAAAAGGGCACGGGAGAGCAGAAACTTTCTGTAGAACCTGTTAGTACTGAGAACATACAGTCCTGGGGCAAGGTCTAGCTCTGCTTTTGTGTCCACAGATCATCTGCTGCTCTTTGGGGCACTGACTTTGCTGCACTTCTGCCACCGAGATGAGACATTCACACATCCCCAGGCTTGTACCTTAAAGACCAAAACTCAGATGAGAGGCACGGTGGTGGTCACAACTAGAAAATCAGTGTTTCTCAGAAGATAATTGCCACACATTGCCTGTGGTGACTGATCCCCCAAATACCACGGGATCCACACATCAG
The DNA here is from genome assembly GCA_013400375.1 of Thinocorus orbignyianus. NCBI lineage: Eukaryota > Metazoa > Chordata > Aves > Ciconiiformes > Thinocoridae > Thinocorus > Thinocorus orbignyianus. Next base: position 748,828 of record VXBW01007379.1, on the reverse strand, counting down.
AACGCATTTACCTGGGCACAGACACCAGCTTTTCCAAGAGCAAATAATGTTTCCAGGAAAGAGAAACCTCTCTCCTAGGAGTTCAGAGCTGGACTTCTGAAAACACTACTTTATCCTAGAAAGGCTTATCGAATCCCTAGGAGGAACACAGTCTGGGGGAAAAATTATTTTACAGATATCCAATTGTCTGGACAAGGTGAAGGTGCTGGTGATGGCAGGGAATGTGAGGTCCTGCTGCCTGTTGAGGCTCAGCATCTTTTTCTTTCCTGATCATTGTCTGTGCTTTCAAGCTCAGCAGAGGGCACCGAGCCCTCTCAAATGAGCCCATACAGACTGAGCCTGCTACCTTCTGCCTAACAAAGCTGGACACAGAACAGGAGGGAGAATGTATTTTACAGGACACTGCACCTGTACCAGGAATTCATTGTAAAAATACGTCGGTTCTTACTCCACATTTAGCAAAACATCAGTTCACATCTTTCACCTCAAAGAAATGCTTTGAGAAAAGTAAGTGCAGAATGTCTCAATTTAATTCTGTAACAGGACACAGCCTAAGCCCTTGGTGTATGCTTTAAAATACATTCTTTTCCTTGCTTGATTTTATTTGACTTTTCCTTTGTGCTGTCAAACATTCCTGCTGTTCCACACAGGTGGAATCAGCTGAACACGAATGTCGCTGCTGCTGAGAGATGTGCACAAACCTGTCCCCTGCTGGAATCTCTGTCAGCTTCTTTACATCAGGGAATTTCACATTCATGGAACGTATGTAAGGGCAGATCTTGGCATGATATTTATACCTATCCCCTGCTTAGGTGCTTAAATTAGAGTTTCAACATCAAAATTTGCACAATTGATTCTGAAACACACCCAAAATAGAGGTTACAGCAAACACCCCGCAGAGCTAACGAGACTAATAGCGCTAGATTCTGTAGCACAAGGAAATCTTGCATCCTTGAGGCCCCAGAGAGAACAACAGGGTTGAGGAGAGGCCTCCAGTGCAGGTTTGTGGGAACAAACAAGGAGATGAGACACCCTTGTCCTTCTCTCCTTCCTGGCAGCATGCAGAAAATGTAAAAAACTCCCTGGGTTTAGAGCTGGGATGCAAAATCAGCTAAAAATCCTAGTGAGTGTCTCTAAAGCTTAGCCACTCAGGAGCATCCAGAAGACAGGTGCTAATTGCCTCCTTAAATGTTCTGGAATATCTTTGTGCTGTCAGATGGCTTTGTTTTGTGAGCTACACAAGATGCCACAGCTTACAGCATCCTTTTGTGTAAGAGGTACCTCCTGATCCTGCGGTGATTCCTTCTACACAGTCCCTGGGAAACTGGTGAGGTCAGCAGGTCTCCTGGAAGGGAACAGAGAAGGTTGGGGTGATTCAGACTGACCGCTCTGCCGAATGCCACGCTTACTGTGTGGAGGCTGAATGCCCCTCAAGCTGTTTTAGCAGAGCAACAACTTACATAAAATGATGGCTACTTCATTTTGGAGGGAGATTTATGTCCCACGGAAAGTTAGTTTCCTCATTTCCCACTAGACAACAGCTGCAAATAGAAAAAATTACTAGTGCCCAAGAGTTCATGGGGACATATGTTCCTTTGCAGAAGTCAAAAGTCTTACACAGGTACTACAAACTAATGTTGGGTCTACCAAGGGTACACTTCTCGCTTGGTAGGGTAGTGCTTCTTGAATAAAAGTCCCTGATAAATAGCTGAAGATAGAACTATACAGCAAGGAAATCATCATTAACATCATCCTCATCATCATCCCCACCGTCATCCAAGGAAGGAGAGCTCTGTACCACAGGAGCCACCCATAATACGTGGTATTTAATGGGATACATGATATTCCCCCATTATAGACTGGGAATGGTTAAAATAATCTGGTTGAGATTATCTGATGCTTCCCTCTCAGACTCTTCATGCTGAAATTTTTCGTGCCAACATGAATTCCTTGAGCACATTCTGGCCAAATTGATTTAACTGATTCAATAAACTTATTATTTTGTAATCTGTAAAAAAAATTGGTGAGCTTTTTTATCCCCCAAAAAGCTCTGCTGTTCACACGCTTTGGAGTAAGACCCAGAAATGGTGAAGGGCCAGTATGTCTGTCCAGGTTTTTCCCAGATTTCCAGCAGTCTAAAAGCTCCTTGGCTGCTGTTGCTGATGCCACTTAGTGAAATTAATGTCCCTACTGGTTTTGCTGCTGATCCCAGAAAGTCATTAGAAGGCAGCCAGTTAGTTTGTAGAGCTGCTGCATCCTGCCAGGACGGTGACCAAGCAGAGCCCAGGCGCTCACATTTTCCACGGCTCTTTGGCTGATGAGGTTCCTTCAAATTGTGATTTTGTCCTCAGCAGCAGGACATCAGGCCTGAGGATCTAGTTTCACAGTCAGCCCAGTAATCCAACTGAAAATTAACCCTTCAAAAACAGAAAAAAAATATCAGTTTTTTGGATGTCCCACTTAGCTGAGGCAATGAGTAAGGTGTAGAGGTGACATGAAAAAGGGAGCAAGGATGGCAGCAGAGCAGTGCTGTTGTAAGCCAAGGGAAGATATTTCTAACAGTTTCTAGCACTTTTCATGAAAGTTTGTCTTACCCGAGCATTTCATCCAGCCAGATCCCAAAGCAAATACCAGAGGAAGCCCAGGAGGAGATCTGCAGCTCTATCATCAACGCAGGGCCTCGTGAGGAAGGCACACAGCTTTGTCCATCCCGGTGGGGAGAAGAGGAGAAGGATCTGGTGCTTACACAAACACCATTCCTGCTGCCCTCTGCATCCAACACCTGCTCCAGGAAAGCAGAGGTCTCAGATTTTCGGGGACCACCACTGCTCATCAGCAGTTATGGAACGCTGCAGGCTACACGTTGAGAAGCAGAATGTTCTTAATTTATTTTTAAGTTTGTCCCCCGGTTCTGTTTACTTTGCCATTGTGATGAGAATAAGCAAAATTTGTTTGTCATCTTTCTTCCTTCCCCGAGACAGAGTGTTATCAATACTTACTGCAGCCCAGCAAATAATTAAAGATGAATAATTTATACAATTAATGCAGTCTTCTCTCCTGTTTATGTAACTTCCAGAGAACCACACATTTCTTTTGAATTTATTCCTCAGCTAAGTTTATTTGATACATCATAACGATCCTACTGCTCTTTAGATCAAATGTTAATTTTAAGTAATTATGCACATTCATTAATATGCACATTGTTTTCTAGTGGCTGCTCAAATAAATCAAGTTCTGTCATTTTTATTCCCTGGCTGAATAAATCTGCAGTCGCTTCCAGTACAAACGTTCATAAACACGAATGCACTGCTTGGGATTTTTTAATAGTTAGGCATCCAAACTTTGAAAATTCTCTTCTGAACTTGGAAACCATGATTTCCTCCATATCTATAAGCAAATGAGCAAAAAAGGCATGACAGCACAGCTAGAGTGAATTTAAAATTCACGTGGATATTGACTTGTTGTTTGTTTATTTGTACATCTTTCCCTAGTCCTTCAAGTGCAGCTGGTGCATGGAGGCCCCTGCATCAGACTGCTCTATAAAAGACATTATTCCCTCCAAATTCTAGCATTTTCCTCTCTCTAAAGCATTCCCAGCAGATAAACGCCATCCTTTTGTACTTCTGATAGGCATTTAAGAGCTTCTTTCCCCAGTCTCCAGCAGCAAAAAAAAAAAAATATGTCATGAGAAATAAAAATTACTTTCCTGATACCGTGTGGCCAGACCACAAGGATGTGCTGTAATGCCAGCTTTGCTGCTGACTTCAACAGCAGATGGATCCAGACTTGGCTCCTTTTAGCAGATGGTGACTTTGCTCAGAAAATCAGCATTTCTTCAGCTGCCACGTGCAGCCNGAGCTGCTCTGAGCATCTTGGTGGCCCTGCGCTGGACCCGTTCCAACAGTTCAATAATTAAACCATAAAACTGTACCACCAAAAAACTACTCTGGCGTGAAATCCACAGGTGCTGTGGGAGGGGAAAACCTTCCCCCTGCATGCCAAAAAACTCTTTGTTCAAGGAGTCCCTCCTCAAAAGCACAGCCACATACCGCCCTGTGGAGTTTGCTGGGTATCACTGGTGTGGGGGGAGGTTTTGCTACTCCCAAAGAGCGAGGACAGCTCCAAAATTATTCCAGTTTCATCTGTTTGCAGGTGTGGGCTCAGAGGACAGCTGGTTCTAGCAGAGGAGCCACATAAGCACCAGGAGGTGCTACGCTGGCAGGCAGAGGAGATGATTTCAGTACAGAGGGATGATGTTAGCCCCAGCCGGTGGGTTGCCATGGTTAGTGCAACCTGCTGCCCAAAACGACCAGCTCAGTGGCATGCAGGCACTTTGTGTTCCAGCCAGGATTGTAAGCAAGGGCCGTGGGGTGCTGAGCTCTCTCCTGGCTTTGTCCCTACCTTTCATTCTCCGCAGGTTTTTTTGCTTTGTCCCTACCTTTCATTCTCCACAGACTTTTTTGCTGTGCCACAGGCATTACTCACCTGCCCAGCCTTTGTTTTCCCTTCTAGCACACTCAAATATCCGCTTGATAAAGCATTTCCCCTCCGATCCTGCCCCCTCCAGCTCTTACTCACCGTGTGCTGTCTTTCTGAGGGTATCCAGTTCAGCTGAGGTCCCTGCCGGGGTTAAGCACAGGAGATAAGCAGGACAGCCTTGCCAGGCTCTTCTTCATCTCCTTTACAAGTCTGAGTGTCCATTTTTTGTGTGTTTTGGCTCCTTATTCCTTTCGTCTTTGTTCTCCTGAGTGCCAAACCTCTGTCAAGAAAGCCTAATGCTTGTTTTAGAAGGTAAACTAAAGGAGGTTTCTGTGATAATATTTAGGTATCCATTGTTTTAACAGCCCACTTGGCAGCCGAATGGTCAGAGTTGGAAGGGACCTTCAAGACCATCCAGTTCCAACCCCCCTGCCCTGGGCAGGGACACCTCCCACCAGAGCAGGTTGCTCCAAGCCCCATCCAGCCTGGCCTTGAACCCCTCCAGGGATGGGGCAGCCACAGCTTCTCTGGGCAACCTGTTCCAGTGCCTCACCACCCTCACAGCAAAGAAGTTCTTCCTTATCTGATATATCTGACATATCAGATAGACTATTACAGATTTATCTGATATATCGGATAGGTTGAAGTCTCCCACAAGGACAAGTGGGAGACTACAGTCTTTATTTGCTTGTGCTGAGGGAGCAATTACAGGGTTAGTGGGTCTCTAGACAATGATCCTGAAGGAAGCTTTTAGCAGAATAGTTTTCCCGTTACTGTAATGCACCTATTCCGTGGTTATAATTGTTCTGGATGAATCCTGGTGCTTTCCATTCTGCATCATTCAGATTGCTTTGATAAACAAAGCATTTGCTCATGTTGATTGTAAAATGAGAAGGAAACTCCCACCCTAATCCAATTTAAAATACAGCCAGGAGGTGGATGCTGATTACAGAGTGAGTACAGCCACCCTCACAGCGGCCGGGTTAGAGAACGGGCAGCTTGGTACCCACAGTGCTGGGGGAAAGAAGTGTCACCCCCTCCCAGTACCCCCAAAGAGTCTCAGGGCTATTGATTTTCCCTCATCTCCCTTCCTCACCTCTTAGAAGCGTGTTCCTCGGTGTGTTTATGAATAACTGCTTATTTCAACCACCTAGAGGTGGGATGGGAAAACTGCCTTTGGGTTATGTGAGCACAGAGCAGGAGTCACAATTTGTGGGGAAAAAAAAGAACAAAATATGGTTGTGATTGCCCCGATAGGGCCTTACTGTGAGCAAACCCAGTGAACTGAAGGATGGAAGGAAAGAAAAGCAGAAGAGAGACAGGGAACTGAGGGGGAAGGGCAGAAAGGAGACAAGCAAAAGACAAGGAAAGTCATTATCAGGGAGCAGCATGAACATCAACGGGAAGTGATAATTCAAACCCCCACAGAGAACCAGGATTCCTGCTCACAGATCAAACCTCTTAGAAATCAACAGGCTTTACTCTTTGCTCGGTTGCTTTCGTAAAGACAAAGAAGCAGGCGGTCTCAGTTCATTTCAGATCTCGTTGCAGCTTCCACATCAAAAACCCACCTACACCAGTGGCCTTTTCGTTACCAGCGTAGGCAGAGATGTCAGGAGCTGCGAGATCAGAGAGCCTTCCTCTTCCTACAGGCTCTTGCCTGGCCCCCACCCCTCTAAATGCCTGAGCACAGGAATAATCCCATCTGGCAGATGGAGAACAGAAGCAAGGCGATGCTCAGCTTTGACCGGGCAGCCCTTACGAGAGCAGGGATTGAATCCCCCCAGCCTAAGCCCAGTCCTCCTTTCAGCCTTCCTTCTTGGTGAGTTATACTCAAACCAGAGCCTCTGTGCCTTCTGAAGATGAAAGGGCTGGTCCTTCTCATACAGCAGCAAGGCACCAGGAAAAAAAGTCTTGTTTGTTGTCTTTCTGCGGGAATTCTACTTGTGGGGGGTAAGAGGGAGGGTTTTTTGGGTAGCTGGATTACTGGAAACATTATGAACTTCAGATTAAGGGAACTGCCCTTGTTTTCCCTAAGAAATAGGTTTTAAAAACAATGTAGATAAGATCCCATGAGACCTACTGGCTTGACTGCCGGCCAGATTCAACTCTGAGCTGGTACAAATGGAGTGTAACCCAACTGCTGTCCGTAATGTCGCTGCAAACTCCCTCTCAGGCAGCCCAGATCCAAATCTGCCTTATCCTTCCACGTATCCTCGCAGCTGGATGGACAGAGCAGGGCTGGGCATGCCATGAGATCTGGATGCAACCCTTTGATGTCTGCAGCAAGCATCTTGGACAGAGCCAGCAAGGCAGCCCTGCACAGGGACCTTCCCTCTGCTAGGGTCTGGGAGCAAAATGCAAGAGCTCATGACCCATCAGCCAGCAGCCCTGGTCTAAGGTGGCATTAGGGGAGTCAGCTTGCACTGCTGGCTCACTTTTGGGCTGCTCAGAAGCCACAATAGCATTTTCCAGTTCCTAAATCCCAGCTGGTATTAAAGCTCCCCTACCTGGAGGTTGTTGCTAGGCAAGAGGCATCCTGGAAGTGCTCCACCACTGAGGTCAATTAAATGCTATCCTCAAGCAAGCTGTTTGAACTGAAGCCTGTGTGAAAACAAAGAGACAAGATCCTTGTTCTCTTCATTAAAGGACGATTCGAGATGTTGATAGAGACGAGCCTTAGTCACAGGTTTTAATTTCCTCAAACTAGAAAGGAAGTTTGGACCATAATTCCTAGGACTAAGCAAGGACACTGGATTTTTAAAGAAAAGGAAAATTCTACCATAATGTATCTCATTTGAAATAGCAAAGGTCTGCCTTTTGCTATTTCAAACAGAAAACAGAAAGGTCTGCCCACCCCCTCCTCCTCTGCGTCAGTTTTCCACCTGAAATAAGTGTCAGTGTGGAATGACAGGGCAGCTCATGCCCATGTGAGCAGTAGGGTGTTGCACCAAGGGAATGAGGTGCATTTCTGTTCAGACTTGAGATTTACTGCAAGAGAAGGAGAAAGACAGGAGGGCTGCTGGTGTTTGAAAGAGAGAGTGAAGCAGAAAGAGAAAAAAAGGGAAGGAATGTGTCATGGGTAAGCTTAAAGGTAAGGGTGTTTTCTCACCAATAACCAGTGTGATGGCCAGGGAACTGCTTGTCCTGGGGCTGGGGGAATATCCCGGGCTCAGCTAACAAAGCTGAGTGTGGGATTGTGGTTGAGGTTTCCCTCATTTCAAACCCCCTGGATTTCCTTTCAGCCCTGCAGGCAGAATTTTATTTTTAAAAATTAACATGTAAAGTATTTTTTAATTATTTTTTTTGAGAAATTCCAATTCCAGCATGATAATATACCAGGCTATTCATGCTTCACCCAATGCTAGTGGGCACACATAATTTTTTTATGGGTGAAAGACATCCTAGGAGCCACTCTGCTTATTCAAGTTTCACGTTCAACTTAATAGTCTGGGCAGAAACAGGTATTTAGAAAAAGTCAGATCATTTGACTTTGAGGTTTTGGTGTTTCATTCTGCTGTAGCATTGTAAAGCTAAACAACAAAACACTTGGTGGTGTCAATCCCTTCACCAGATTGGGCAGTGGCGTGGAAAGATCCACGTCTTACTGCTCAGTGAATTAGAAACTGGAACCCATCTGCTCTTCACCCACTGAGCCTGTCACCATCAGGCCATGGAGCTGTTGGCTCAGTGTAATTTCAAATGTTTGAGTCTGCTTGTAAAGAAATGTATTTTGGAACTATCGCATTCATCCCAAAGATGAGGAAGTCCAACTTTGCTCTCCCACATCTACGCTGCGTTCCCCAGATGCTAGGCTTCTGTGGGAAGAGGGAAGAAGTATCACGACCCCATCATTCTTCAGTATCCAGAGCAAAAAGAGTGATGCTGTGCCTGGCTATAAATAATTCTGGAAATTTTTAAAGAAGCAGGAATGTCACCTTTCCTCTTGCTCCCTCCCAGCTGCGTTCCACCACCTCCTGCTCAAGCTGCAGCAGAAGCTGCTGAAGGCCTCTGTGAAACGCTCTCTAAATGATTTTATTTAACCTGAAATACACTTTCACAGCTTCTTCTTTTGGTGTGAAAAACAATGCCTGGTTTTATGTCAGTCCCAAACTGGTATCTCTGGATTGTATTATAATCCTATAGCAACACAGCACATTTTTTGACTCCCCCCTCAAGCAGCTTTCCACCAGGAAGAAAATAAAACCCTTACCCTTCCTTTGATTTCTGTGCAGGCATCCTGCTGGCAGTAGTAGAATCATAGAATGGTTAGAGTTGGAAGGGACCTTAAAGATCATCAAGNCTGGACAGGCAATTTGCTATTTGTCATAGGATGGTAGCATATTGAATCCCTGTTTCAGCTTGCCAATCTTTTGAAATCTATGTTCTGCACCTTCTGGATGTAGTTGACACCCCAGCCCAGCACACTGGGGTAACAGGGCTTCCTGCACTCCTATCTGCCTTTCCAAAAATTCCAAACATTTTGACCTGTGTGTTTGGTTCTCATCCAAAAAAGCATGGACATTTTTTCTTTGGTCCTCCTACCTCTCTGAAGGACCTTTCCCAGCTTGCTACAGCTGCCTCAGGTAGAGGAGAAAGCACTCCCAAATTCTTTCAGCCAAGCCCAGTGCCTGGAAAACCACAGGAGCGCGGTCACAGGGCGGTTCTTACGGACTTCCTTCCTCAGCAGTAGTTTTTAGGGCTCTTTCCTCATTGTTGTGAAAGTCCCTCCAGCTGACATGCCAGAGGAGACCTTCAGGCTGCTGGAAAAGCCTTACCTAGAAGCCAGTATGACATTGGAGCCAGAGTCAAGACATGGTTTGCTCCTACTTCTAGGGCTGCAGTCCTGCCCTAGCAGGAGAAGTGATGAACGTCGCCCATGAGAGGAGACTGTAGTACACAAAAAACACTTGGGTAAGAGAACAAGTGTTAATTATGTAAGTTGGGAAAAAAAACCACCCACCCCACTGCACAGAGGAAATCACAGGCAGCTGCTGAGATTTCCTGCTTGTGCATCTCACTCCCTTTTGCTGCTAGAGCTTCCCGTAAGAAGAGCTGAGCTACTCAGACAGGCCTGAGATTTGCCAGGGTTTTCATCTCTTCTGCTGTGCCAGAGGGGCCAGTGGCAAAGAAGGCTGACAGGGGTTTTATCCAGCTTTAACATGAAGTGGAACAATAGCACTCTGGCAAGGATGCTAAACGGGGGAGTCAAGTTGTCACAGCATATAATTTCTCACTCAGCTTCCTTGTGCTTCCCTGTTTTTTTTCCCTCTCTGGACAAGCCACTTAACTGCAGTCATCTTTAGCTGCCTTATTTTTGTGTTAGAGACAGAAATATCTGTGCCACGTTTCCATGCCTACTCGTATTTACAGACTTTGTTCTGAAATCCTGAGCTGAAAAATCAAAGGAAGGGGTTGCTAATGACACGGCAGCAAAGCAGCCCACCGCCTGCACCCCTTGTTTTGCCCAGGCTCTCATCTCCCAGGAGAACAGTTACTCAGAAAGGAAGGTCAATAAAACCCTAAAGACAAGCTAACTGAAAAGTTCGTATTTCTTATGGTCTATAATGATGTTCAATGACATGAAACTGTTGCCATGGAAACTAGCTTAACAAAGGTGTTATATGCGCTATTTCCAAGGTTCAGGCAAGGCTTCTGCCTCTCCCAGGGAAGTTTGTTAGAGGGGATGACTTTTCAATGTCTTCATGGGTCAAAAGCAGCTATCTGAAAATCTTCAGGCCAGTAATTAGATGTTTGCCTGACTCCACTCAGAGAGCACATCCATTGTTCCCAGCTCTTTCCTTTTTAAGTGTTCCAGTATAAATTTAAGATACTATTAGTTGAAGACTCTTCAAGAAACGCTGGGTATGAGCACAGCACGAAACTGGACCTACCAAATCAGTTCTTTCCTATTGCTTTACTGCAGGCTGGTTTAGAACAGAAAAGATACGATTTGGACACTCAAGATGGGGCTCAGCACTTTCATCGGATGCTCTTGAAACAGAACACTAAAATTCTTTAGGGGTTTGATGATGAAACTACTCTCCTTGTCAAAAGACATATTTCTGTGGAGCGTGCTTCTGAATTCCATCCAGAGTTGATGGCACAAATTTGCAAGTCTAGAAAATAAGCCCTGCAAGGAGAAACTGAAGGACGCATGGTTCTTTAGCTAAAGAGAAGAGCGTGGAGGAGGGATGTAGGAAGGGTCTTCAAATACTTCCAGAGGAGCTATAAACAGGATGGGATTATTTGTTTGGGAGGGCGAGGGCGGGGTGTCAGAAGAACAAGGAATAAGGTCCTTAAATTACACGTGGCAAGATCTAGACTTGGCTTTAGGGGTGGGATTCATCTAAGCATATGTAGACATCTACCATGTAAATACCCCATCTAGGCTTCATCCGTACGAGTGGAAAGAAATTGTCAGAGTCTCTCATCCTAAAATAGACATCTGAGACAGTGCTCTCACAGCACCTCGTGCTTTCCATCCAAAGCAATGCCAACCTGCTGCTTGCACCCAGCGCTTCCAAACCGCTTCCTCCTCTTGCAGCCCCAAACCTTCAAGTCTGCGACTCCGCCATGGATGCAGGACTAGGTGCCAGGGGCTGTGAATCCCGCTTAATCCTAGTTTGCCAAGATAACAAGCAGCCCCAGGAGCAGGCTGAACTGCTCTGTGACCACAAGCCCCTGTTTAGCAGTCGCAGCATATCACCAGGAGCACTAATGGCCACGTTAGAAAGCCTGCACATTTATGCAGAACATAAACATCCCTGTTTCCAGCTCTGGGTCATGCTTCCTACGGATCCTTTCAGGAGGACAAAGGAAAGGAAGGAAGAGGGAACATCACCTTGGTGAAAGACAGGCTTTTGCTTGTGGTCCAATCTGACTGCGCGGCACAAACGCCTGTGTGGGGTTGTGGTGTTGAAGGTGTGAGAATTAGTGTGTGATGACCAGGTTTTATATAATCAAAGCAAAATTATAGCTTAGGCTGTCAGAGGGTAATAAATGAATGCCTGCATCACTCAAAATAATGCCTTCCCTTCACCGTATGGAGTTCTGTGCCAGAGACACTCCTTTTCCTTTCTATGTAATTCTCGATGCCAGTATTACCCATGCAAAAGGCCAGCAGGAAAATTTTCTTCCTTGCAGTGAGCTACCACACAGGCACAGGCACCGTAGCTGCTCCTTGTTTCTGTTCCTTGGATAGTGCCCCTAACAAATATAGAGGGATGCTCGTACGGGCTAATGGCAAATAAGAGTGCACACTGGCACATTAGTACTGTCTTTAAAGAAAAAAGCAAATTGCAACAGCTCTATCATGAGGAAAGAAAAAAGATCTCTCCAGACACAGCAAATGGAAACGACTGCACTGTGCCCATCTCTGCTCTAAACCACAGAACTCCAAAGGGCTAAAGGTTGGCTGTAATGATTTCTTGACGAAGTGTAATGAAGGATACTTCTACTGCCCAGAAAGTCCAATCCCCCAGCACATTTTACTGACAGAAACGCTCTGAACGCTGAGCTGTGGATAAGCTACCCTGCCTTTGAGGCTCTGGCAAGCTTCTGTATATTTTCTCAGATATAATAAATAAACACCGACCAAAGGAACAAAGAAACAGGCAGGGTCAGCACACAGAAATCAGGTCAGCTCACTGGTACTTGTCAAACAGGGTAAACATATGTTACACCACCAGCACGGGCACTAAATCAATAAATGAGGAGATGAGGTGTTATCAGGAGGCAAGCAGCTATAGATATCTTCTGGTTTAACTGTACTTCTGCACCTCTGTAAGCTATTAGAGGTGGGTAAATATGCCAACACAACACTTTCCATCTTCAGAATGCCACCTGTCTGAGACACGTGGGTAAATGTTAACCCCACTCTGGCTTATTTGTAAGCTATCAGCAGACAGGTTCTGCTGGCGGGCTGCAGAGACTGATTTATAGCTCAGCCATGGGGAGTCACTTGGTTTGTCTGCACCTCGGAGTAATTTCATACTGTCACCAGTCCTTCCTCAGCCTGTGGATGGAGATTTCCTTGTCTGCCAGCTCGGGCAGTGGGAGGATAACAGATAGGTGGCTGCAGAACGCCCCGCCAACCTCCTCTCCTCTGGATTTCACGGCCAGCCCTGGCTTGCTCAAGTCCAGTCTGCCCCAGCTTCTTAGCAATTGCTAGGGATAGCCAGCAGCACTTTATTATTTCCTTTGGAAGAGCCTTCTCTTACTTGCCAGAGGAAAAAGATGGTCCTGACCTCATATTCCCACCTGTAAATCCAGATAAATGATGCTGAAATCACTGGGGTTGTAGCATTAAGGCCAGAGAGGCTGCAAGGGAAGTGATTCCTTACCATTTATTGATCATGCGGAGGATCTGATTCTTACTGTGCTCCAAAGACTCAGCCGGAGAAGAAAGGCCACTTCATTAAGGGAATAAATGTTTGGTGTGGATTGTTCTAGAGGCTCGGAGACTGCATAACAAATGATTTATGGGCTGCTTTTAACATCTTCCCTGGTAGGCTAATAGCAAAGTAACACGCTTGCATCTATCATTGCCTAACTCACCATAACCAGCTAAAAAGCAGCTCTTTAAAGACAAATAGGTGATACTTTCTGGACCCTGGCTTCTTGGCAGAGGTGTTCCTGCTGCCTTGGAAACGGGATGCTGCTGGTGATGAGGGATAGGTGTGCAGGGTCTGTGGGGTGGATGGCACACAGCACAGCCAGAGCAGGCACAAGAGCACAGCTCGGCTCCCAGAGGGGACAGAGCCAGCACCGTGCTCTGGTTTGCGGGCTAAAGCATGAGGTTATAAAACTGATTTGGGTAAGTCTATTTAGCCTGGATGTGCTGAGATGCTAATGGCTCTTTACGGCACTCTGTACTAATGGGACGCCTGGTGAATGCACATTTTCATTCCCCTTCTGCTATTTAACTTGCCAGTGAGTCACTTCTGCTCACCACACAGGCCAGCACCTGACAGCATCATTAGACAGAGCGATTACCTCACAAATCACACTGCTGTTAAAGCAAATTCTCCGCTCCGTGGAACACACGGTGTGTTCTACACCTTGTGAATACTCCTATGTCTGTGAATCTCTGTCTTACCCTCCCTGAAAGCACAGGTTACACTCAGTCCCATTCTTCTCCAATGTACTTTTACCCTAAGAGAAACCTCTCATTTTAGTTGCAGTGCCTAGCTAAACTTTTTGTTTGCTCTTTTTAACTTTGTGAACTCCTTACATGCACAATGAATCACTGTGACGAGTCACAAAAAGCACTAAAGGAACAAGCCCTCCCATCTTCCAAGCTTCCCATCTGAAAAACTTGAACTCCAGTCCCAAGAGTTAGGTCCAGGGCACAGCATGGCCAGCGGCGAAGGATGTAGTCAGAGATCAAGCAAGATCAGGTGAAGTGGTCAGGAACTTAAGGAGGTCAAAGCTGAGGAGTTCAGAGGCAGGAGCAGCATGCAGAGCAAGAGACTGAACTAACGACCAGGAGCAAAATCTGGAGCTTAACAGCAGCCCAGAGACAGGCTGAGCAAAGCCAGGGCATCCCAACAGCCCTCCGAGGACAGGCTGGAGCTTGACTGCCCAGCACCCACAGGTCAGGCTCAGAAAACCTCTAACATTTTGGCTGGTCAAGTTTTTGGGACAAGAAGAGCACTGTGGTCAGCTGGAAGGCTGCGGGAGAGCTGGGAAACCCAGTGGGGATCCCATGGTGATGCCCCAGGCTGGGTGTCCTGCCTTAGGTGTTGACTTGTGCCCACAGCACAGTCAATTTGGTGTGCATACTGTTCAGACACCGTGTGGTTTGTCACAGAGGTCTGACTTTTATTAATATTGCCTCTGATTATTATTCAAACTCATGCTTTTTAATATCTATTTCATATGTTTTGACATTAATTTTTTGCCTTTCTTCATATGCAAGGTAATCAGGAAACAAACTTGACCTTTAAGATAAGGCATAGCTTGTTTTCTAAATGCCATTTTCCGTTTAATGTACACAAGACCGTAACCTCATTAGATACAATTTCTGGTTATTAATGACACGAAGCATAAATATCCATAGTATTACAACACTGCCTGAGACTAAATACCTGAGACTATTAGCAAATGCCCTGCTGGATCCAACCACCATTCACAGAGCTGATCACTCAGACCTTTGGGCACAAGCAAAACTCACATAACAGTGCTACAGCCACAAACAGCTTAGAGTATTGGCCAGGAATGAGCTCCTCTGTGAGAAAAACAGTGCTAATTGGTTTATCTTATCTTCATCTTCCAACAGGACTTGGGAGAAAAGAAAATTCAGGATATGCAATGAAATACAGGATGGGAACAGACCATTGTGCATGGAGGATTCTGATATGCAGGTCAGTGGAAAAAGGAAAGCACCCAAGTTCTGGTGAGGCCTAGAAGCCAAAGTGCCAATGGAGAAAAAAGATTTAGGGAAGGAAGTGTAAAATCTTGAAAATGCAAGAAGCCTGGAGTACTGGAACAGGCAATGTCAACACAAATACCTTCATCCACGACATCTGGGATCCATCTGGTCTCACTTTGAGCAACCTGCTCTAGGGAGAGGTGTCCCTGCACATGGCAGGGGGGTTGGAACTTGATGATCTTTAATGTCCCTTCCAACTCTGACCATTCTACGATTTGCACAGCACCTGAAAGTGCAAGCAAATGCAGAAAATCTTACTTGATCAAAACACTATTCAAAGTTTCTGGCTGCCTCTGGTAACGAACAAAAAGAAGGCTTTGCTTTAGTGACTAACTTTTGCTAAACACCTGAGGTACTCCCTGGGCAGCTGGAGAAGAGCAAAAGTGGAGAAAGCATGGACAAGCACAGTGGAGTTGGAGTCAGCCAGAGCAGATCCAAGCGAGTCTTCAGAGCAGCTCACAGACAGGGTGATTTTGCTGTTTCTGAAGCCATCTCTAGGATTCTGAGATGTGGTGCTCATGCCAAGCTGTGCTGATGGGCATTGCTGTGCCTCAGAAGTGCTCTGCACGTGATCTGTTCTTCCTATGTGTCCTCTGAATCGATCAAACCCCTGCGTTCCAGTTCTCTGAACCAACTCCAAATTCTACAGTAATATAGAAAATTACACCCTGCAATAGATTTATTTATTAAACTCAACAGTTTCTAACAACCACCAAAGCTTACATTAAAAACAGAGGAGGTGATACACCCTCCTTTCCTCGTGCTTCATCCAAACCGACTGCTCGGTGCTTTGAGCTGATGAGTGAAGATCAATTTCTCAAAATCACTGCCGTGAGCATCGATTTCACTCTTTCCTGAAGTCCTGAACCTCGGGCACCCTCCCTTCCTGTGCTAAGGACAAGGATTAGCATCACCTGTAGTGAGCTTTTTGCTGAATTGCTCACCTATTACAACCTTTCCTAAACAACTGCAGCTCTGAGCAGGCTGAGCAACAGACAGCACGGCAGCTCTAGGAAATAAAGGCAAGAAAGCTGAAGATGGTCAATGGGAAAGAACGTTTTGGACCTTTTAAACCCTAATATTCAAGACAGATGAAGTCTGCTGGTATCATTAAGGAACCCAGAGCGGTAGTTTGAAAATACTCCACGTTCATTGTCACAAGAATTCAGTTTTACCATGAATGTGGGATTGGAAGATATTAGGAAGCAGCTAAGCCTAACTACTTGCCGAGTTACAGCAGACAAAACACGCTCGGGAACTCGCTGTGAATGCTTTCTGTTGCTACAGTCAGCCTGTAGCCCTCACCCCGAGGAGTTTGGTATTTCTGATATATTGATATTCTGAATATATTCTGAACAGGCTGCCCAGGGAAGTTGTTGATGCCCCATCCCTGGAAGTGTTTAAGCCCAGGGTGGATGGGGCTTGGAGCAACCTGCTCTAGGGAGAGGTGTCCCTGCCCATGGCAGGGGGGTTGGAACTTGATGATCTTGAAGGTCCCTTCCAACTCTGACCATTCTGTGATTCTATGATATATTACAGAAATGTATTAACTCTTTGCTGCTTTCCAGCTTACAAGTTCTCTGAATATCATTGTTGGAAGGATTTAACTGGCACTTAAAAAAGTTATTTGGTCAGAAATGTCCTTAACATTATTCGTCATTATAGGTTCCTCATTATCTTTTTACACATAACAGAAGAAAGATAAGAACTGGATAGCCTTGAAGATACTAAAGATAGTGCAGGCATCTGCTGAATCACACATAATGTGACAAAACTAATTGAGGCATTTTCAAAAAGCAATCCTATTCCTGGCACTGTGGTAAAAGACCTCCCAATCACACAGCCTCGCCAGTGACCAGCAGGAGTTACACGTACAAAAAGCAGGTTTGGGGGTTGTTTTTTGAAGAATTGGTTCATTCAGAGCCTGCTTCAGGGGGGCTGTTTTTCTTACAGGGGTAAACCCACCGATTTCACTGTGCCCTGCACAGGTAGGAAAAGGGATTAGCCAACGTTGTTTTCTTTCTGCACTCGGTGTGTGGGAGGAGAGTAAATCTCCCTGACCCATTCCACCCATGCCACTTCAGCTAGCATTGGGCAGCACCATCATCAGTCTCGCCAGGTGAATTTGGGGAGCCCAAAATTGTCACAGGCATGAAACATCCCAGGTGTAGGAGGAAAATAAGAGCTGCCTTCTTCTGTCTTAACCCAGCACGGGCTGGTGCCCCTAAGTGTTATGACAGCAATCTCACGGGGAGAGAGTAAGAGTCTCTGTTTCAGAACTGAAGAGAAGTACATGACATTTTGGAGGATGAGTTTTGTCACGGGCAATCCACTCTCACACCAGGATGGCTCCAGCAAAGCCTATGGAATGACATTTTGCATGCATAAGAAAGGGGTGTTCCCAAGGCAGTATCTACAACAATTCCCAGTCAAACTCTGGGGAAAAAACAAACTAACAAAGCAAACCAAAAAGGCTCTCAATATGCATTAAAAAGCATCAGTAGACGGCTCAGAGAGGGCACAGACACCCCCAGGCAGCTCAGTGAAAGATCTCTTCTGCTCAGAATGGCTTTCAGGCTAAAACCACATTGACCTCCTAAATGGGGAGTGTGGTTTCCCTCAGCTGCCCCACCAGGATCGATGAAGAAGCGATAGCTGCGGAGTGCTCCGCTGGCAGAGCCTGCCATCAGATGAGGGCGAGGGGAAGAAGAGGTCTGCTGGCAGTGGGCACCTCCAGAAACTCCTACCAGTACGGCTGTATTCATTTTTGTGAGGAACTGCTGCTTGTACGGGCTGGCTGTACATTTATTCCCACTCTAATTGTGCTTCCAGGAGAGAGGGAAAGGGGATACCTGGCTGGGGCAGAGCTCAGAGGCATAAGATTTCTGCCTTGGTGGTCCCAGCCCCAAAAATGATGCTACAATTACACAGTGGGTGTTGGGACACCACGGGCAAACCCTGTCTTGGGGAAGGGATAGGGTGCTGCATCGGACACGCTGCGAGGCAAACACCATGCCTCAAAAGTGGATTTCTCCAGGTTAAGAAAATGATGTGACCCTGCATTGTGAAGTGCTTTACCTGTCCTGCAGGAAGTGAAAACACCTCAGGAATTCACAGTATGTATTTCCTGGAGAAAGCACGTTTCCAGTTTCCATTTAGGAGCGACTACATTGCTGGTATAATTAGGCACAGCTCACATTCCCCAGGGAAAATGTGATGAAACACACAGTGCAAGAAAAGAAATGAAATAGCCCCGTGATTAAATCTCCACCAGCTACCTCCACCCCAATTTTTTTCATATATTCACCTCCTAGAAAGTATTTCTTACACCTTGGGGGATTCTTTCATATACTTTTGGATTAATGAGAATTCCTTCCAGTAACGTTCATCACTTAGTAATGATTTGTTTTTAATATATCAGCTCACAGTAGCACCTTTCCATGGGAAAAGTATTTCCAGAGTACAGCCATTGCCTGGCTAAACTGTGGATAAAACTGTGCAGAATACCTTAATTTCACAACAGAAGGATGAAACAAGAGCTTTGCCAAGATGTGAGACACCTTCCTCCAGTTAGAGCAGAAGGCAGGGTGAGACACATCCTGACATTGCAGAGGAAGATATTTGGGAAGGGTGGCGTGTAGGAGCTCCCACAGTTCATGAGATACGTTTTTGGGCCTTATTCAGAGAAAGGATTTGAGGAATGAAGGTGGAAGGAAGTTCTTCAAATGGGTCCACTTCTCATTTACTAGATGAGGACACAAGAACTTAGGGCTCCTGCCCAGTGTCTGGGGCAGAGGTGTCTATGAAGTCCTGTGACCACAGGAACGGTGGGAGAGACAACTTTGCACTTGGGTTTTGCCCTCAGCACAAGGTTTCCTGTTCACCTTTGGCTTGTAGGTGCCACAGACCAAAGGCGTGAGAGGTGTGCTCTGAACGGGTGAGCAGCAGAGTGGAAAAGCAAAAGAAACTGATCACAGTTTCCTGGGGTACTCTTTATAGCTCGATAATACAAGACCTCTGCTGTGAAGACAAGCTGAGGGAGCTGGGGCTGTTCAGTCTGGAGAGGGCTCCAGGGAGACCTTAGAACAGCCTTCCAGGATGTGAAGGAAGCTCCACGAGAGCTGGGGAGGGACTTTTTGTCAGGGAGAGTAGCGATAGATGAAGGGTAATAGATTCAAATCGGAAGAGGTGAGATTTAGATTAGATACTAGAAAGAAATTCTTTGCTGTGAGGATGGTGAGGCACTGGAACAGGTTCCCCAGAGAAGCTGTGGCTGCCCCATCCCTGGAGGGGTTCAAGGCCAGGCTGGATGGGGCTTGGAGCAACCTGGTGTGGTGGGAGGTGTCCCTGCCCATGGCAGGGGGGTTGGAACTGGATGACCTTGAAGGTCCCTTCCAACTCTGACCATTCCATGATTCTATGATAAGACACGCTTGTGTGATAGACAGGTGAGAAATCTGACATCAGAAAACGCAAAGATAAAACCATGCTGGGGAAAAAGAGAAGGAAAAATGGAGATAGCAGTAAGAAGGAGCAAATCTTAAGAATGATTAATTTTCAATGACCTAAGAAAAAGTGGAGTGACGCTTGGGAGACAATGAAGATAAGGACAAGACAGGAAGATTAAGTAGGTAGTCTTCAAAATACATGAGTGAGAAAGCGTTGGCAACATAGACCAGAATGCTGTCAATGGCACACCAGCCACAGGAGTGCTCCAGCCTGGGAAATCCAGTCACACCAGCACTACTTCCATTCAGGTGAAAAGCTTTAATATAGTTCCGATTAACACTCTTGCCCCGGACAATGAGAAACGTGTATTTTACATGGATCAAAACAAGATATGATGGAAGAACTGTATCCATTCCATACATACAACTTCCAGCAGGCTTTCCTTTCAGCCTCAGAGAACATCTGAAGCAAAATCAGAGCAGATAGTATATGCAAGAGTAGCATGTCATCTTGTTTGATTTCTAGCAACATGGAGTGATTTATTTTCTCTTTTTATTTATGGTATGGTGCTTCCACTCCTCATTTTTCTTTTCCCTCCCATTTCTTCCCAGGTTTTTATTCTCTTTTGCCATTACTTTCGCCATTTGGAGCCAAACCTGCAATCAATTATTCAAGTAAAGCACTGAAAAATGTGATTGAACATGAAGTATGGAGTCAAGTTCCTCATCCATCTTGTGTCAGCTTTCTTTTTTCCTCTATGATCTTAACCACTTTTCCTCAGCTGATACCTTGCAACTCCTTTGCAGAATGTGCTGGCACACACTTGTTCTCTTTTATGCTTTCTCGATGTCTTTTGTTTCCTTTATTCTTCCCTGCTTTTCCCTGTCTCCACTCTAACCACTTCATGTTGCTTAGCAACTCCCAGAAAGACACCAACAAGGTAAGGTCCCACTGCTTTTAGCAAGTCTCACCTGACAAGGAACAAAAATACCATTTAACTTCACACTCCCAGCAAATTCCCTTCCTCAGAAGAGCATTGATCTCCAATCCATGTCTCATTAACAGGATGTTTTTCTACGAAAGCTAAGAACAAGTCAAACACAAAGAAACACACAGTGTTTCATGGGATACTTGGATCTTCCAGTTTCACCCTGATTTCGGTGACCTGTTGAGATGGCACAAAAGCTAAAATAAAAGCTAAGGTTTAGACCCTGCCTTTCCCAACACCCAGAGCCAGAGACTCCTCTGGCTGTCACATCGATGACCAAACTGCTACGCTCAGTTACCAATCCAAACTTTACAAACCTTGGAAGATGTTTGGATTCCCAGACTTTGTCTGGCCACAAATCTAATTAAATGCCATCCAGACATTTCCAGTAAACATCTTTGATATCCCAATTTTTATAGCAGGCTACCTTCTCCCTTGGCATAACAGAATAGAAACAAAACATATGGACTAAGCTTTTTTTTTTTTCCCAAAAAAATTATTCTGAACTACTTATTTAACCAGAACTATTATGAAAGAGGGACAGGGAATGCAGTTCCTTATCTGTCACACGCTGCGATCAGTTCCAAATCATGGACCAGAACACTGTGATTATTAGAACATGGGTATGTATAACACATAAAACAGGAGTAAAACCCCCTGTTTTTTCCCCACAAAAGCACTTTTGCAACGTAGAACATTCATCTGCACCTCTGATCTCCATTGAAACGTTCTGCTTCTGAGGGGAAAAAATGGAAACTGACATTTTTGTTTAAAAATTGATTTTTAACATCAGTTGCTGTTTAAAAAGATGTTCTGAAATCCGAAAGCATTTGGGATTTTATATTTAAACATTTCCCTGGAATCATTTCAAATGTTTTTGTGAAAAAACAAGGCCTTTCCCTGAAATATGTTGAAAAAAGGACATTTACTCACTAAAATTCCTTGAAAAATAACTGGCATTTTCACAATAGTTTCAGAAAGAAGTAAATTTCCAAACTAGCAAGGCCCTACACTGGCCTGAGAAATCCTGCCTTTGGATTTATAAACTATGTGTATAAAAACCAGAGAGGATCAAGAATGCAATATACCTACTCTTATATCCAGATATGTATCTTTAAAATAGATTCTTTGATCTATAGTCATACAAAACTTCAGTTAACTGTTGGATTTCACTGGGCTTTCGTTCAGCCCCTGGAATCATGTAATGTCAGCCCTGGAGATACTTTTATCCAGCAAGCAGAGGTGACGATGATTAAGATTTACTCAGACAAGCGAGGCTTTTAATTAGTATTTTTAGGGCCTGGTTCAGTAGCCCTTACTCCTATTGAGCAATATTCCCTGCACAAACAGCTCTGCTGTTGCAGTCACATTAAGCATCAAAAGCACGGGTGAATAAGTAAGAACTCTCACATTTATCCAAGTATGGCAATTCCACCCCAAATATCCACGCAGCTCCTGACATACAAAACTGCCTTCAATTACCAAAAACCTATTGAGCAACATTATTATACTGTACTATATTTTTTTTATATAATTAATGATGGCAATCAATATGGCACCAAATAACAGCAAGACTGTGTCCATGCTAAAACCACATATTGATCTGTAAACCTCTGCTTCTCATACATCCATACAAGGAGATGAGGGAAACAGACTCAATTCTGAGGTCTGAATATACAGCACAAACTGTACCAGTCTCACACAATCCCGGTACCTTCTAAGGTGGAACCTTTCTAGAGAAAGAGTTTCTGGTTCTTGGGGGAAAAAATCTCCAATATACATAACTTAAATAAAAAAGGAAACTGAGAAATCACCTCTGTTTCTAGGTATCCTTTGCTTTCCAACAAACACGTGTGCATAAATAAAGTCAGGATGACTTACCAGGAAACACGACCTAACAAATAGTTAGTGAAGGAAAACCAGTATTACTTGTTTAGTACTATTTGCTTCTCACCATCCTTTTTCTCCCTTTTGTTTTGACTTTCTGCTGTACACAGTAACTCCCCATCCATAGATTTATGTATATACATGCCCGCCCCGACTATAGGAAGGATTATATACAGTGACTAATCCCACTTTTGCACTGACCCTGCTACCAACTGGTCTTAAATATAAATCCAGATGAATAAAAATGGCTTAGAATCATCCCCAGTAAAGAGACCATAAAGCTGCACTGCCAGTGAGGATAAAATAAACAGACACTTTGGTGTCTCAAGTCAAAATCTAAAACTAGCTTGCGTGGAGACGTGTCATTTCACGTTGCTCTGGGCTTGAATCTTCTGGGTTTAATTCTCATGAATTTCCCACGGACGCAGGGGAAAGTTGTGTGTGCCTTTTGTTACTCAAAATTATTGGCTACTTAAGAGTCACAACAGCAGCCACAGCTACAGGAGCAGGGTTATTGGTGTTAGATCTGTTAGCCACAGCACAAACCTCACGGTCAACATCATGCATTTGCATTCTCTGTCCCTTCCAGGAGAAACCCTGCTGCCGCCTCGCCTTCGAGGAGTTAGGCCCAGGAGCAGTCAGGTCCCTGTGCATCAGGTAATCTCTGTGCCTTCCACTGCCCCAAAATCACTCCTTAAGGCACAGAAACGCAGACTGACCCCTCTCCACGAAGGGGAAATGTGCTTACCCCCAAGGAAACACCCTCCCTAACTCCAAAGTGCTCTTTGCATTTTGTGGCTGAGACCAGCACTCCCTGAAAATGTTGTGGGTTTGGTTTTTTTTTTTTTCATTCTGGACAAGATTTGCCATTTGGGGGTTGTTTCAGGGTTTTTTTTATGCCAGCCCTGTTATTTAAACATTTCACATTTAATAGCAACTCCCCTTACAAGCATATTTATAGGAGCAAACCCTCCTCTTCCATCACACCGCTGAAGTGAAGCAGCAAAACATTCTGAGTGTGGCACTGCCTGTTCACAAGGTCTGTATTCAAGACGAATCTGGCAGAAGTTAGAAAACATATGACAAAGCCATTCCAAACCAGATTTACTGTTCTTGGTAGCTGTCTGTAAGAACTGCAAATAACAAAAAAAAACCCAAACCTGAATAATTGAAGCTGCCTGTTTCAGACAGTTGATGCAATTAAAAAACAACAACAACAACAACAAAATATATATATATATCCAATGACATGTCACTGGTGAAACCAGGATAAGCTAAAAAAAAAGGATTCCAACCTTGACTTAAAGCATAGGCTCCACCGCACACTGCACACTAGAAAGCCAGCACAACTTCCAACAGGAGTTCTTAAAGCTCTGCCTAAATGCACCTTCATTCAAAAGAAGAAATTATTTTCTGGCACGGCAACTGTCCTGAGGGTTATTCCGTATGTAGAGCTTTTCTTTTCCAGGAGGGCGTTAAGATTAGCCTCATGTTCTCTTGTCAGCCTTGCCTTCCAGGACAGATGCTCCTCTCTCACTCGGGACATCAGAGGCAAGGAGCTGCTCCCCAGCATCTGGCGTTTCCGTGCAAAAGAATTTGCACAAGGTGGAAATGACACTGTTTTTCACACCAAGGGAAGAAAAGCAGGGCTCTGCAAACTAAGCATACAGGAGAAGGTACCCTTCAGATCAACAGGTCAAATGAATCTTTCTCACAGCCACCAGACTCTCTGCTTTCTGAAAACAACACTACTGCATTTATTTACTCACTCAAGTGATGTGCCCATTAAGATCAAGAGGAGAAACAGAGGGTGTAGAGGTAGTCCAGTAACATGGAACATTTTAAAATCTTGATTTATTTCTGCTGTTTGTCAATCTTTTTCTCTCTGCACCTTTTTTTTTTTTTTTCCAGACAGCACACACATAAAGCATGCATTTATTTTGTTCTCAATTAAAAAAATAGGAATCCTAAGAATTTAATCCTCTCAGACTTTTCATCCAGTCATTTCCATCAAACATAGGGAAGAAAACAATTATTACAAATACAGCAAATTACCCCCGAGTGAGTTCATGTGTCACTAACAAACTAAATACATTAATGTTGACAAAGGAATGAGAATTCCTATTGCAAATCTTTCCCCCGCAGTTCTCATTTTGGTTTTAGAAACTTCAGCTGGACTATTCACACCTAAGGCAAAGGAAAACAACTTCTTATAAGGCTAAACAGTTGGAAGTATATGACAAACAATATTTCAGGCTACGCAACTGTCTGCTTTAACGAGAAAACCTTGCAAATCTTTCTTCCTCCCATGCTTGCGAAGTGGCAGCTGTCATCTAGTTCTGGAGCTTCTCTCCACCCCACAGGCTTTCTGTGAGCAACCCTGGCAGATGAAGAAGAGGTACGGTATTACCATGCCTTCAACAAATGCACTGCACCTGAATTATTTTTGAAGAATGCGCTCTGTGGAAGTCAAGAGACTTGCCTGCGGGCTGCTTTTAATACATCTCAAAGAGGGTGCCTTCACCTCTCAGCACCAAAAAACCACCCAAGCTACCACCAAGGAGAAAGCCATCGCCTGCGGAGCAGTGCGAAGTAAATCACCTTGGAGGATCTCTGGCACAGCCACGTTTCCTATCCCACCCTGATGTAGGCAGATAGACCTGAATCTACAGGACAGACCACTGTTCAGAAAGGATTTGGGATTCCCCTTTTTCCACCTAAAACCCTGGTAACAGCATCTCATGGGGAAAGGAGCTTCGCAGCCCATTTGCAGATGGGGAAATCTGGCAACCCCTCCATTCCACCCCGGCGAGAACAGACCCACAAAAGGCTACAGTGGCTCCAGAAAGAAAAAAACCTCTGTATTAAAAGCCAAATAACGTGGAGCTACAATAATAAATACACGCTATCTCAACTGGGAAATACAGTATTAAAGGCTCATCAAAGTTCAGCTTCAGCAATAACAATATATATATATACCGCTTCTGTTCTTCATCTTGCCAAAAAGCCTTCCTTTTTTTAAAAAAAAGGAAAAAAAAAACCGTATCCATTTAAAAAAAAAAAAAAAAAGCTACTACAACAAAGGCGGTTGAATGGGAGGGTCTTTTATTTCTTGCATTGATTTGGGGGCTGTTTTTTTTCCTTCCTTTTTTTTTTTTCTTCTTTTTTACTAAAAGGTTGGTTTAAAACGGATTATTAAAGATATAAAAGAAGGATCTGGCGGCGGCCGGGCTGCTCCCCTCGGGCGGGCCAAGCCGGGCCCTGAGGCGACCCCCTCAGAGGAGAAAATGGCGGCGGGGCCCGTCCCTCCACACCACACGACGAAGAGGCAAAGAGGGGTGAGTCCTGGGGGCAGAGGCTACTTGGCGGCGGCTGTGGTGGTGGCTGTGGTGCTTCGGCGTTGCTCCATGCCGTTGGGCAAGAAGCCGGCGATGATGGGCACCGGCCAGATGAGGGCGGCCACACTCCACACGATGATGACCAGAGTCATGAAACAGGCCACCAAGGTGGACTCGATGGGCTTGCGGTTCAGCCGCCAGCCCGGCTCCCCCTTCAGCTCCTCCAGGCTGAAATCCAGGCAGCAGAAATTCAGCGGCTCCCCTTGCAGCCAGTACTGGCCGGGCTCCGCCAGCGAGGAGGAGGATGATGAGGAGGAGGAGGAAGCAGCAGCAGCAGCAGCCGCCGCCTGAGGCGCGGAGCCCCGCAGCCGCCCGACCCGCCGGCCCCGCACCCAGCTGCAGCCCACGCAGAGCCGTAAGTCCTGCTGGGCACCGCCGGCCGCCAGCCCCAGGTGCTCGATGAGCAGCGGCGGCCCCACCCGGTGGAAGGCGGCGGAGAAGAAGGCCCGCCCGTGGCTGTTGGTGGAGAAGAGCAGGAGGTCGCACTGGATGCCCAGCGGCCGGCTCCAGCGCACCAGCAGCGAGCTCAGCATCTGCCGCTGCACGCTGATGTTGCAGTGCGGGTCCTCGGCGGGATGCGGCTGCCCCTGCGGCTGGGGACGCGGCTGCTGCTGCTGGCCGGAGGAGGGGGGAGAAGAAGGGAAAGGCTCTCGGCTAGGGGCAGCCGACGTGCCCGGGCTGGTGGTGGCGGCGGTGCTGCCTTCCTCCTTGTTTGCTGCCCCGTCGAAGTCCATCTCCAGGCTGGGCAAGGAGCGGGAGGAGGAATTGGCAGCGGGCAAGAAGAGCTCTTGCTCCGGCTCCTCCTGCCCGCTGGCGGCCGGCGAGGGGCTCCAGCCCTGGCCGGGGGGCAGGCAGGCGGCCAGCAGTGCCGGGAGGAGCAGCGGCAGCATGGCATTGACTTAGAGCCGGAGAGGAGGCAGCGGANCCCGCCGCTGCGCCCCGAGGTGCCGGCCGGGTGATCCGCGGCTGCTTTCGCCGGGGCGGGCAGCGCTTCTCGGGACCTCCGTGAAGGGGAGGTGGGCTCCCCTCAGAGCGGGGACCCGCGCTCTGCCCGCTCCCCCTGAGGGGCCGCGCTCTGCCCTCAGGCGGAGGCCGCCATACACTTTTATTTCGGCTTTATAGAAGGGGAACGGGCCGGGCTCTTCCAGCAATGCTCTGCCAGCCCGGGCTGAGCCCCGGGAGCTGCTCCGGCAGCCGGGAATCCGCAGCCGGGAATCCGTCTTTCCCCGTTTAAACGTGGGAGCTGGTTAGAAGGAGCACAAAGCAACGGAGTGTGATGGCTGTGAGGCTCGGCTGCGGCTTTCCAAGGAGTTGGTAGCAGAGCGCGGTACCCAGGCTTGTCTCAGGGCCTTATGCTGGCCAGGGGGATGCAGGCTGAGGCTTGCTGTGTTCGGTGCTTGGGGCCTCAGGGAGAGAAAACTGGGTGACATAAATGAAGAGCATTTCCTAGCTTTTACCTTGGGCAGACAGCTGGACAGAGTTACATCTTTCCTGGTAAGCGTCCAGAACTGAGACTCTCTGGCTTTGCATCCCATTTTTGTGACAAATACAGATACGGGAAGGAGACACAAATACAAAAAACAGGCTTTCCCAAGAATATACGGGACAATTCCTGTAAGTGACAGAACTGAACTCTGTAAAGGTCGTGTGTTAAACATGGTCTCACGTCAAAGTGACACACAAGACACGTTCTCACTCAGGATGAGTTCCTATAATGCCAATCTCAAGTCTTTCAGACAGGTGAGGGTAATGAATAAGCACAGAGAGTTAATTTTAGATTTGCTGTATCTCACCATGA